>CAUYSK010011859.1:0-51267 GCA_963575035.1 Avahi laniger | reverse complement strand
TTTTATTTTTTAGAGACAGGGTCTTACTCTGTTGCCCAGGCTCCTAGATTGCAGTGGTGTGATCATAACTCCCTGCAACCTCCAACTTCTAGGCTCAAGTGATCCTTCTGCCTCAGCCTCCTGGGTAGCTAGGACTACAGGCACACACCACCACATCCAGCTAGTTTTTCTTATGTCTTATAGAGACAGGTTCTCACTATGTTGCCCAAGATGGTCTCAAACTCCTAGCGTTAGTCCTCCTGCCTTGGCCTCCCAAAGTGCTGGGATTACAGGGGTGAGCCACCACTCCAGGCCAAAAGCAAATTTTTTTCTTATCGATGTTATAACGAAAGGTTGTTATTCAAGAACCTATTGTATAATATATCATTTCACTTTTCCAAGAACCTATTGATGACATTGAGGACTTACTGTATTCTGATGAGGCCAGAGAATCTGCATTTTATATAAGTATCCATTCTCCATCCACACACAAGACTTGATATAAGTGGCTCACAGACTACAGTTTAAGGAAACATTGCATTAATGATTTTGAAACCCCTATGATCCTATGGCTATTTGAGATTACATGATGCATTGGCCTTTGGGTGTGATGTGTGTTAGACTACTAGCCTGGGCGTCTGGTCTGGTGGCCTCAATTCCAACCATAGTTCTAGTACTTACTAGCAATATGACTTTGGTAAATTGATTTAAGCTGTATTGGTGAATTCATTTAACCTAGCTAAAACTGAATTACCTTATTTGACACCTAATGGCAGAATTCTGAGGATCAAAAATTAAATCGAAATATTAATATTATTGACTTTCCCAAAGTAACGAAATGAGATTTTGTGGGAGATAATCAGCACTCCTAAACTTAAAGTTTTCCAAGACTAAGAAGAAACCTTTTACCCTTTCAGTGTATTTATAAATGTAAAACTCAGTGCCTTAACTTCTTAATAATTGTTTGATTAGGAAATTTAAAACGGTATACTTTCTCTGTAATTCTGAGAGTTTAATTTGTTTCTACTGTATTCTATGTGGTTGTAAAAGAAAATATTTAGATTTTATGTTTGTTATCACATGTGAATTTCAAGCTTAGTTATTATATATATAGGGTTCCTGTTGCTCCTCTGAGAGAGTGCCGAAAAGATCTGCCTAGGGCAACTGAGTCCATCCTGGTTAAAAATTCACAAAGAAGACAATCACTGACCACTTGTTTTGAATTTTATTTTTCCCTAAAGTAATTGATAAAGGGATCATTATGGAAAAAGCAATCGGCAAGGTCTTGATTAAAGGTCTAATTTGGAAGGGAGGGGAGGAGATAGATTGATGACCCCTTTTTTTCCCAGTCCTAAAATGAAAATTGGAGGCCAGAAGCTAGTTAGGAACTAGAGACCATGGACCACGATTATGAGTACTTTGCAACTTTCTTATGTTTATTATTAATGTTAGTCCTCCCTCCCTTTTTTGTCAGTCAAAATAAAAATTTTTGAAAAGAAAAAGATAAAACAATTTTGAAAACATTTATAAAGAATACTTAAAATTGAATATATCAAAATTTATGGAATATAGCCAAAGTAGTAAATAGAGGCAAATTTATAGCTTAACATGCCTGTACTAGTAAAATGGAAATGTTTAAATCCATTGTGTAGGTTTCCATATTTAGAAGTTAGAAAAACCAAAGGAAATTAAAGCCCAAATAGAAGGAAATAATAAATATAAAGAAAATTAATAAAGCCAAAAATCAGCTCTTTGAAGGAATTGTTATAAATCTGTTAAAAAAATTGTTAAATCTGTAGAAAGACTAAACATTAAAAAAGAGAGAAAGAACAAATTACCAATTTCATCAATAAAAGAGGGGATATCATTAGAGATACTACATACATTAAAAGAATACTGTTATAACTATATGGCAATAAATTTGACAACTTTGAGTTTTTCTAAATCAAAATGGATAGATTCTTTGAGAAACCCTATAACAAATTGGCATGATGAGTTCAAAATATGAATAGCCCTATGTCTATTGAAGGAGTTAAATTTGTTTTGGCATTAGACATTCTAGATGTGATTCTAGGCATCACTACTTCATTTCTTTGTTCACTCATTCATTCAGCAGATAGTTACTAAATGCCTTTTTTTTGCCAGACACTGGGCTAGGTACTTTGAACACAGGAGTGAACAAAACAGTATATGCCACATTTCCTAACCCATTTTAGTCTCAGTTTCCTCCTCTGTAAAATGGCAATAATAATATCTTACCTCATTGCATTGTCATGAGAATTGAATGAGATAAAGCTCCCAATATTACTATGTGCCTGAAAATGCTCAAAAAATACCAGCCTTTGTCATACTTGTTAGTAGTCTGTATCCAGTTTCAAGCATGTGGTAAATCAAATTCATTGATTCTCCTTGGTGTTTTTAGTTGTTACAGTAGATTACTACAAAATCTAATTGTGGTTAGGGTTTGTGATTACATCCTGCCTTTCTTCTGTGAACTAAAATAAAATCTTAAGGCCCCCCACACACACCAGCTGACTGAATGGACCCTCTCTTGGCCAAGGGGATATCCTAAAACTAAACTGTCTGCCAGGAGGGGGGAGGTCAGACATGCCTCATCATACACCCCTTCCTTCTTGGAGACATCCTTTGCAACTCATTAACAAGGCCTAAGGCTATACAGAACAAACCTGCAGTTCCCCAATTTACACAACAAATCTATGTCCTGTGGCTTATCTCTGATTTAGAGACTTACTTATCTTAACATTCCAAGGCTTTAGATAAAAGCTTCGTGTCTTTAACCAATTACAAGTCAAAGAGTCTTTAAACCCACCTATCACCTGTAAGCCTCCCCTCCCCACCCCAGATGGCCCACCTTTTTGAACCAAAACCAATGTATGCATTCCACGTATTGATTAATGCTTTACCTGTAACCCCTGTCTCCCTGAAATGTATAAAACCAAACTGTAACCCAGCCACAGCCAGTCCACTCGCTCAAGGCTTCGTGGGCATGGCTCTGGGTCATGGTTCTCAAATTTGGCTCAGAATAAATCTCTTTAAAATTATTTTACAAAATTTGGCTTCTTTTCCATTGACACTTCACAATGTGGTTGTAATAAATTGTGTGTGTCTGAAGATGACACTTTCCTTTGGCACATAAGAGAAAGGTCATGGTCTTTTCTATTCATTTATCATTTTATTTGCTTACTGGAAGTTGATAAACTCTAAAAGCTTCTCTTGTGTTCCTTAACTGGAAGTTATCTTCCATATTATTTGCATTTATCTTCTACCTAATGTGCCCAAATTGATTATAAAGCAATTATTTATTTTTAAAATCCCCCTATGAGAATGTAAAAAAGGAAGTGGATCCCATTTATAAGCATGTTGGCAGGTCATCTGCTTTTACGTGGATGCCTCCAGAGTATCTTTTCTCCCCCGATTTTACTTTTCTTGTTTTGCTTTTTTTTTTAAGGAGCTGTAACCCCTTTTATTTTCTCTGTTTAAAATCAAACAGAAAACAAACATCAATTCTGTTATACACTAACATCTTCAAGGTACACCGTTTGTACAGGAGAAAGACTAAGAACAGAAACGTGTGTACAGAGATCCAAACACGTGTGTGAGCGTCTCTCACACGGCTTTCCGGTGGTACTTGGGAGGAACCACTTCGTAGTCGCTGGCGTTGAACAAAGTCGCAGAATTCTTTGCCAGGTACTTTAGGAAATCGTGGAGATAATTCAGTAATAAAGCAAGGCTCTTCTCATTCAAAGGTGTATAAGCCAACATCGCTCCAATTCGTACAAATAGTCTCAGTAGATGCGGCGCTCCATACACTTGGGACATGGGTGCATCGGGGTGATCCGCGAGAATTTCAGCGTACTGCGGTCTCTCAAATTTGTAGAGCAGCTGGGTGCCCAACATTACATTGAAGTATTCTTTTATCCCTGCCACAACTTCATTAACAGCATACTCCTTATTATCTGTGTTTCCACGAACTTTTTGCCACATTTTCAATTCCAGAACTGCAAAGGTTAAACTTCTGAGTCATTATTGGAACAAGGAGTAAAATCATGGCTTTTGTTTCTTACTTTTAGTCATTTTTACTGAGTCATAGCCAGATATATCCATAGCTTGCCATTAAATCCCTCATTCATAAAGGTTCTTTTACCATAACGTTCTTGTCAATACATTGCTTGTGAAGGAGCTCAGGAAATTTCACCCCAAAATGTGACTCCGTAGTATAAAGAGTATTTTGAATTAAAGGCTCTTAGAGATTAACAGGCCCTGGGAAGAGGTTTTCCCCTCTATCTACATACCTGATGAAAAGATCAAAGGGGGCAATTGACTTCCCTTCCTCTCCCTGTTATCTCAATATATTGCAGAATGCAACCAGACCTAGCCCAAGTCATTTAAAACATAATACCTGTTTCAGGTTAATTTACACGTCAATCTGTTTCCCCCATCCATTCATCCTCCCCAGCAACTCTTTATCCCCCTGAACAGAATTATTTTTACTCTTCATTTTCCCTTTTAGAGAGGAGGGCCCCTCTAAAAGACATATATAAAAATATCTGAACTTCATTGGGATATGGGGTATTCTGTGATTGTCCCCATGCACATGGTAAATAAACCTTTCTCTTATGAATCTGCCTTAATTGTGAGCTGATCTTTCAGCAAACTTTGCTGGTGAAAAGGAAAGTTTCCCCTAACCTCTATACTTACAGACTCTAAAATAAACTTTCTAAATTGCCTCTGTGTCTTAATGCCTCGACCTTGTCCATCCTGCATCAATACTTTATCATCTGTCTTTGCTTCCTGTACTGTCTAAAGAAGATTAGTCTTACAAATATTCCTTTCTAGTTTTTATCCTACCTCCAACCTTGTGTCTTCAATTAAGCTGCTTCATGGAAACGTTCTCTCAGTGGATAACCCTCTGCCTTTCTCTTTCTCGTGTCCCCACCAACACTGCGCAATGTCATCTGGCTCATCAGCTTCACCCAAATCTCCATTGTCTTGCATTAGAAACAGTATAGACAGACATCGTAAAACTTTTTCTTCTCCGGAAATTGTAATACACTTGAAAGTTTTTCTAGGGCTTTAGACTGAATCTTTTGAGGCTAATATACCACCATATTGTCCCAAAGTCATGTGCTCTTTCTAAAATCATCCTCAGAGACAGAGAAATTGTTAGGCAGATAGTGAGAGATTCCAGGTCTCCTAGGGATGAAAGTGGGTGCTGTGGCCCCCATCTTGGCCCTGCCCCACCCTAATCTCCCAAGCGACTGCCATACCTGGGGAGGAGGGAATACACCATAAATCTGCCAATCAACTTAGTGCCCCAGCTGCAAAAGAATGCAGAGGACTCTGCAGCCCGCAGGCCAAGCCACAAAGGGACCATAGAGTCTGGAAATTGACCTAGAACAACCTGCATGCATAGTAATGCAACTCCCAACTGTCCAATCAAAGTGGTTCCATGGTGGCATCTGAGCCACTAGGGAGGTCCCAATCTGGGCACTATGAAACAAGACCAGACCATAACCAATCCCTTTTTTGGGGAGGCCCTTCCTTTTGCACCCCCTTTGGTGTGACAGTGGGTCCATTCATCATCTGTGGTGTATGTATCATGTTCTATAAACCTATATCTTGCTCTTGTTCTATAATCCTATCTTCTGTCCTAAATAAGTCTCATTTTCATGCTTGCCTGACTTTTTTGTGTCTGGTCATTCTTCAGCCATGAGTGCACTAAGAACCGATATTTCGGGCTGAAACCTGACAAAATGCAAGTGAAGAAAACTATAATCATTTGTCTACAGTTTACATAGTAACTTGCTCACAATCCTGTGGGCTAGAGGATTGTTGTTTTTGCCTCAGGGCAATGCACAATGTTCTTTCATTAGCTTAGATGGTAAAGGTCATGTTTTTGCTACAAATCTGAAAATAAACCCTCTCCTGTCAGTTACCATGGGTGTGATTTTTAACCAGAGCTAAGTAATTGATTTCTGAAGACACTCTGGCTTTTGCATACTTGCCCATCTCACTTAGTGTAATTTTCTCTTGCTCTTCAAGTACATTATTAGCCATAATGTGATAAGTATATCAATCAGCTCCCTGCCCTCTAGGACTTTGCACATTTAAATTTAGACTAAATTACTTTTGTTACACTGAAAAGATTTGAAAACGCTGCATTGGAATCACATTCAAGCCACTTCAGAAGCTTGCCACAAAGTCCTACATTGCCCAGGGAAATTATTTTCCCAATTACATTCTGTTTTGTAAGGAGCATTCTCTCCACGACCTCCATCATCCAAGGTTTGAAGTCACCCAGCTCCCTACCGTAAAGGGGATTTAGAAGCAGTGGCAGATTTTCAGACAGTCACTCGCTTCCAAGAGACAGTGGCAAGAGGGGTATTGTTGTAATTGAATTGACCTGAGGGTTCTTCTGCCCACACGTACCAGAAAGGCGAACTCCAAAACACTGGGTTGTTGCAGGGAGAAAGGTTTACTGTCGCGCAGCCAAAACAAGGAGGCAGAAGTCAGATTCTAATTTGTCTCCCTGAGCTGGGGTTTGGGGCAGGTTTTATAGTCAGAGGGTAACAAGGTGTGATCTGATTGGATCTTTCGAGGGGGCGATGTCAGGAAAACATACTCTGACTGGTTCTTGCCCCAGGGGTGATGACTGGGCTCGATCTGATTGGATTCTGGGTCCTGCCATGTTGTGTCTGCTTCCTAATTCAGTCCCTGCGTCTCCCTCTCAGCACTTCTGCCTGTGGTTGCGCCCTGGGTTCATCTGGACATGCTCAGGTGTGACCTTCAACCTGGGCATCCATGGCAACTGAAAACAGCTCACAACTTTGTTACATATAAATTGAACCAGATTGGTCTGATGTGGTTACACTGTGCTTTAGACAAACTCCCCCTAACACTTTATGAGCAGGACATCTCATCACCCTTAGACTTAATGAGACCTGCGTTCCTCCCCAAATGACCATTCCTCTTAAATGTATTCTAGGGTGTTTTCAAAAGCAGGTTCAAGTGATTTTAGAAAATTCTACAGTATTCTTTAAAATAATTGACAGCAGCCAGAGTACCATTAAAGGGTGCTGGGAATCACTTTGTATTTTCTGTCTAATCTTCAGTTGGAAATGAGTAGCATCAGATAGTGGACTTATGGAAGGGGCGCCATTTGTGAAATTAGCCTGAAAGAGAAAATAAAAAGAGCTGATAGTATACATGCCAATTGTATCTCTAGTGGCTTACCCTGATCCTGTACAGTCATGCATTGCTTAACAATGAGGACATATTCTGAAAAGTGCATCCTTAGGTGATTTTGTCTTTGTAGGAACATCATAGACTGTGCTTGCACAAACCTAGATGGTACAGCCTACTGCACACCTAGGCTGTATGGTATAGCCTATTGCTCCTACGCTACAAACCTGTACGGCATGTTACTATACCGAAAACTGCAGGCAATTTTAACACAATGATAAGTATTTGTGTATCTAATCATATCTGAACATAAAAATGGTACAGCAAAAATATGGTATAAAAGATTAAAAAATGGTACACCTGTACGGGACATTTACCATGAATGGAGCTTGCAGGACTGAAAGTTGCTCTGGGTGCGTCAGACAGTGAGTGGTGAGTGAATGTGAAGGCTAGGACAGTACCGTACACTACTATAGACTTTATACACACGGTACACTTAGGCTATGCTAAATTTATTAAACTTCTTTCTTTAATAATAAACTTAGCTTGCTTACTGTAACTTTTTTACTTTATAAACTTTTGAATTTTTTAACTTGTTGACTCTTGTTAATAACACTTAGCTTAAAACATAAACATATTGTAAACTGCAAAAAAATATTTTACTTCTTTATATCCTTTTTCTACAAGCTTTCTGTATTTTTTTAATTATTTTTTTTTTTAACTTTTTAAACTCTTTTGTTAAAACTAAGACACAAACACACATCAGCCTAGGCCTACACAGGGGGTCAGGATCATCAAGATGTCACCAAGTGATAGTGTTGCCAGACACAGGTTCGGCTGCCCGCCACCAAGGAACCAAACACGAGGCAAGGCTGATGAAGGAAAGGTGGTTTACTCAAGTGCTAGCAGCCAGAGGAGCTGGGGGACCACTGTTGCAAAGACCATCTCTTCCTTCTCTGCTTACTCAGCCACTTACAAAGGGAAGGGGTGAAGGAGTACCTAGCAGAAAGCAAGCTTTGTGCAAGTCATCATGACTTGTTTGATGGTGATCAGCAAACAATGGTCATCTTGTGAATCTTGTCATGAGCTGTCTGCAGTTGGCCTGTTCCAGACTCTCAATTTGTTTTTCTTCAAGGTTGTTTTTTAATCCTGTGTCTGGCAGCTGTGAAAGCAAGCAGCAGGTTAATTCTAAACTTTTAAGAATAAGCCAAAAACATATTGAATGCAAAATGGCTTCCCTTTAGCTACCCTCGTGATATAATCTGAGTGGCCCTTGGGGTACACTTACAATAGAAATTGTTCAGCTCCATGAAAATTTTATGGGACCACCATCATGTATACAGTCCATTGCTGACCAAAAGATTGTTATGCAGTGAATGACTGTATTTCTAGGCAGCCTCTTCCAGCTTCATACAGCCGCCGCCTGATAGTTCCTTGTCTGGCTTGTGCCATCTCTTGCTTCCTCCTCTGGGCTTCTCTTAACCTGTAGCATGAGATGCCTGAGGCTACACATCTGGAGCAAACACACTTGCCACTTGCAAATGCAATCCAAGGAGTTATGCCCCGTGAGGCCACCCTTGATGACCCGAGGACCAGAGCCAATGAATAAATGATGCCCCTGTCTTCCCCTGGGAGGACAATTTTGAGACACTCCTCAGAAAATATCATGGGAGATATGGTTAAAGGGCACAAATTTTTAGTTATAAGATTAATAAATTCTGGTTATCTAAGGTACAGCATGATAACTGTCAAAAGAAAAACTTTAGACAAATTAAATTTAACAGAGTTTAATTGAACAAAAGTACAATTAAAGAGTTGGGCAGCCCTCAGACTCAAATAGGTTCAGAGAACTCCATTCCCCAAAAGGGGCAGGCACTATTTCTGGACAGAAAGTGGAAGTGAGGTACAGAGACAGCTTGAGTGTTTCCAACCTAGTGTTTGCCTAGTATTTGCATGAAAATGAGATTTATTAAGGAGAGAAAGATAGGATTATAGGGCAATAGAAAAATACAGGTTTACAGAGCATGATACATACACCACAAATGATGACTGGACCCATTGTCGCAGCAGGAAAAGAGCAAGGAAGGGCACAAAAAGGGCCTGGTTATGGTCTGCATCTTGTTTTATAGAGCCCAGATTGGGACCTCCCTAGTGGCTCAGACATCACCGTGGAACCGCTTTGATTGGACAGTTGGGAGTTGCATGACCTGAATCTTACTGTGTATGGAGGATGCTCTAGGTCAATTTCCGAACTCCATGGTACCTATAGAGTGGCTTGGCCCATGAGCTATAGAGTCCTCTGCATGCTTTCGCAGCTGGCACACTAAGTTATGATTGGCCAATTCATAGGGTATTCCCTTCTCCCCCAGGTATGGCAGTCGCTTGGGAGATTAAGGTAGGGCAGGAACAAGATGGGGGCAACAGCACACACTTTCATCCCTAGGAGACCTGAATCCCTCACTATCTACCTAACAAAACTATTATTTTGTACACCTTAAATATATACACTTTTTTTTAATTTCAGCATATTATGGAGGTACAGATGTTTAGGTTACATATGTTGCCCTTGCCCCCTAAGTCCGAGTTTCAAATATGTCCGTTCTTCAGGTGGTGCGCATTGCACTCTATGTGTATGCATATATCCACCCCTCCTCCCCCCTCCACCCTCCTCCCTGCCCAACACCCAATAGATGTTATTTTTATATGTGCACTTATGTATACACTTTTTTTGAGTCAGTTATACCTCAATAAAATTGAGGGAAAAAAAGAAAAGAAAATGCCATGAGATGGAGGGCCCGTCTCGTCTGTTGGTACGTTGGCTACCTTGGCAACAGGCCTCGCCTTGTCACTCCCTCCTTTCCTGTTTCTCTCCCCTTGGTCCCTCACTCCCATCCCTAGATTCCATCCCCTACTGACACTCAAACTACCTTCCCGGAGTTCTTTGTCTCAGTCTCTGCTTTCAGGGGAACCCAGGCTAAGATACCAATTGTTTAACCAGTTCAATAATTGCTCAATTAGACAAACTGTATAGCTGGGCCTCTCTTACTACCAATTCTCTCCTTTGGAGGGAAAGAGGAAGAGGCCCTAACCGGTATCCAGGCACAGAAGAATTCCCAGGGCCACCCAGCTACACAGATACGTCAGCAAAACAAAAGATCCACAAACTAATCATACTCTAACGAAGGAAAGTAAATCAGTAATTATGATAAAATCTCTGGTGGGGGTGGGAGAAAGGAGGAGGGAAATGATTTTAGCAAATGCATATTTAATGACTTAGCAAGATAAGATAATTAGGCACAGTCTACTGAACTGCGGGTGGGAGCGGGGTGGTGGGAAGACTGTCACAACTGTAAGATCACAGCTCGTTTATAAAGTAATTCAATCCCAAGTACTGTTGTTGCCCAAAGGAATTTAATTTTTTTTTTTAAATTTTAATCTTTGACTAAACCTTTGAAAAGGTGGTGATGCCTAAACCTTAAGGCAAGTTAGGAAATGTGGTTGGATTTGGGAGTTGACACCAGCAGCGAGAGCTGTGCTTACACCCTCGGACCTTTTCTGCCCTGACAAATGAGGTCAGCAAGGGAGAGAGAGGGAACCTGTGGCAGGCTGCCTGCTAGGACCTTTAAATAGATGCCTTCCTCATTTAACCCCACAGCGACCTTTAGATGTAGGTATCCCTATTCCCAGTTCACAAATAAAAGATGACAGGCAGTTGTATTATTTGAACTCAGACATGTTTTGCTTTGAGACTTAGGTTCAGACACGGACAACAGTCCAACTTTAATTATTTCTTGCTGAAAGGGGAGACTATAAAGGAAGCTCTGATGTTTTCTAGATTCCTTACGCAAATGGCACGGGTTGTATATAAATTTGGTAAAATCTCTTTAAATCCACAGACCGAGGTATGATGATGATATCAAGTTTTCCGACAGGGAGAAAATAAATGCGCAGGTCAGGGTTATTTAAGCATCCTCCTCCCATTGCCAATTGTGGATTTCATGGGAAATTCGAGTTTGCCATTCTAGTTCACTTGCCAGAGCTCTTGGACTTCGTTTTATTTGAATGTGTGAGTCAATTCTAGAGAAATGAATCAAACAGAGGAAATGGAAATGAAATTTCTGGATCTACAAAATTCGTGGATCTGAAAGCAGCCAATGCCCCAGTTCTTTCCCCCTCCCAGGCCTCATTAGCTGTCCCGTGCCCTTGTCACAGAAGCAACGTCACCTAGAATCTCCAGGTTTCACTAAAATAGCTGAGTAGCAACGTGAGAAAACCCCTACAATAACAGATGTTGATATTCTGACATAGTTATTCTTCTTCTAAATTATAAATCATGGTCAGTCACGTATCAACCAACACCTACGAGGAAATTATTGATTCGAACATTATTTAAGTAGCATCTACATGCTGGTTGCTACGGGTATAGACAAGAGACTAATATTAATAACAATCAAAAAGAATAATAGCTAACATTTATACAGCGTATGCTTGTATGCCAGGTATTATTCTAAAAATAAATATATTATTGTAAATACTGGCATGCATATGTTAATGTGTCTGTATATATACACACACGCTTATTTTAAGTCCCACAATAACCCTATTATCTTCATTTTATAGACAAGGAAACTGAAGTAAAAGGAGATCAAGTAACTCACTAGAGAGTAGACATTCGCCGAGAGTTCACCCTGATGAGGAACAGACACAGAAAAACCACACAATAGTGTAATAATGCTAGCATAGAGCATGTAAGAAGTGTGATGTATACCTTCTAGAAGAGTTGGGATGGCTTCATCAGGCAGGTGACATCTGAATACATCCTGAAAAATGGAAAGTGGCTTTCAAAATAGAACAAGGAAGGCATAATAGAAAGAGGTCATCTGACCTCTAGCAGCTGTGTTCATAATTGCCCCATATTGCAAGCAACCAAGATGTCCTTCAGTAGGTGACTGGATAGACAAAGTGTGGTACATCCAGACAATGAATCTTAGTCAGTAATAAAAATAAACGAGCTATCAAGCCATGAAAAGACATGGAGGAAGCTTAAATGCGTATTACTAAGTGAAAGAAGGCAGTCTGAAAAGGCTACATACTGTATGATTCCAACTATATGACATTCTTGAAGGAGCAAAACTATAGACAGAGACAGTAAAAAAGATTAGTGGTTGTCAGGGATTGGGACGTGCAGGAGGAAGAGACGAGCAGGCAGAGGACAAGGGATTTTTAGGGCCGTGCAACTGCTCTGTATGGTACCGTTAATGTCATGGCGGCTACGTGACAGGATGCATTTGCCAAAAACCATGGAAAGTACAACACAAAGAGTGAACCTTAATGTAATCTATGAACTTCTGTTAATAAAAATATATCAGTAGTGGTTCATTAATGGTAATAATGAATATATGAATGATATACCACGCTAATGCCAGATGATAATAATAAGGGAAACCGGGGAGAGGAGGAGAAGGAGTATATGGAATCTCTGTAATTTCTGCTCAGTTTTTCTGTAAACCTCACACTGCTCTAAAAAAAAAACTTATTAAAGGAAGAGGGAAGGAGAGAGGACAGCTTTAAAACAGTACAAGCAGAGCATTACAGGAAAAGGGCATCAAAGCTTCGGAGTCCTTTCAAAAACCTAAACTAACCTTGGAGTAAATGGATGAAACATTCAGCCATGAGTAGATTTCAACTTAGTATAAATGAAATTATTAGTTAATTTTCTTCCCTGCCATTAGTTGGCTTCAGATACGGAGAAAATGAACATTCCTTTGGCGACGAGTGAAACCTAACTCAGACTCCTTCGATCAAAAGTAAATGTATTAGCTTTCATAATCTGGAAGTTCAAGGATGGTACTTCCCGCACAGGTGAATCCAAGAGTAGAAACGAAGTCACTTTAATGCTTCTCTCTTCTCCCTACTTCCTCCCTCCCCCAACCCTTTCTTTCTCTCCCTCCTTCTATCTTTCTATGTTGTCCTCTGCTTTGATGCAATTCTGTCAGGTTCTCCCTGCGCAGCTGTGATCCCTAACAGGTCCAGGCTCATATGATTTTTAGGTCTATTCTCTGAAGATAAAATTTCTTCTCTATTTGTGGATCTCTATCAATCACAGAAAAGTGACACTGTCCCTTCTGGAGTGAAATGACCACCCCAAAACAATCTGTGCCCAGGAGAATGGGACAATGTCTTTTACAGCTTAGGCTGCATGTCCAACTCCATGGTGGGGAGGTAGGGCAATGTGTGGCAGAGGAAGTAATTGGTAGGAAAAGAGGGAGTTTCTTTTGGCATAAGAAGGAGGAGCAATGACTAATTGTCTCAAACCAAACCAACCCCAAAACTGTTTAAAGAACAGAAATAGAAGTGTATTTCAGCCAAGGCTCTGATTTGTGTACCTCAAAACTGCATCAGTCTGTGTATCTTAAGCATGTCAATTTATTGGCAGGCACTTAGGGGTTCCGGGGAAAGACATGAGGCTGGAGAATCATGCTCATAAATAGGGGCCAAGGAAAGCCCCAAGGAGGAAGAAGCATGAAACAGAGCAATGTCATAACACAGGAATCAGTTAGTGAGGAATGTCATCACTAGCCCCTACCACCCTGGCTACTCAGTGAATGTTACCCCTGTTTATGTTTTGGCTAGAAAACAAGAGCAAAGACAGTAGAGGCAATAGAACCCTGACCTAGTTGATTGCTTTTCTTATTCTGCTATGACTGAATATTGTGCCTCTATTACATACACCATCATGCTTCAAAACCACCTTTTGAGGGTCACCTTGATGACAGAGACAATGGAACCCGTTTGAACAGGTACCAAATCTCGCAGCTTTAACTCAACTCTGTTTGTGGCGTTTGTGAAAGGAGCAAATTAACTGCCCAAATTTATATTCTAACTTCCTCCCTGTGTATTTGTAGATGTTGCTGATTCAGAGTCATTAACCAGGACACAGCCCAGGAAATAGCCTCTGCTTATTTGAAAAAGTGATAGCTGAGAAGATGTCCCATTGGCTGATTTATGATCTTCAAGAAGCATCTAGTACATAAGGAAAATTGGATCTGCTTTGCCTATTATACCTCTCCAAAGACTCTAAGAAGTTAAGTTGTGACATCAAGATAGATAAGCTAGTAACATAATTCTGTTCCCACCGTCTTCTACATTTAATAACTCTACTGGAGACATCCATTGTGTAGAGGCCAGTTCTATCCAACGGAACTTTCTCCAATGATAGGAATGTTCTCTATCTGTGCTGTCCAGTGTAGTAGTCACATGTGGCTGGCTACTGAGCACCTGAAATGTGCTTAATATGAATGAAGAACTGATTTTTAAATCAATTTTATTTCAGTTAATTCAAATTTAAATTCTACATGAGGCTAGGGGCTGCCTTATTAGACAGCACAGATCTGTACAGTTTAACACTAACCCCAGCTAAGGGAATCTTACTGGCCCGAAGTTTAGTGGCCATGTTTTGTGTCACATGACCTTACCCTCCCACCCACAGCTGATTGGACCAGAGGTGGTTGCCCACCCCCAAGGACAGCCAATCAGAGGCTGTTAATGACCAATGTCATAAAACCTGACTCCAAAGATGAATTGCTCTAATTATATTTCTCTGAACCCCAGTCAAAAAAAAAAAAAAAAATTCATGAAGCAGACTCAGGGCCTAGATGGTCATTGTGGGCAAACTGGAGCTGTGAGAAAACAGAAGTCCTGGCATGGCTTAGCAGGGAAAGCTGGCTGTTTGAGAGAGGGGAGAATGGGTCACATGAGCTCAGAAGAGGAGAAGCCATGAGGTTGTCTTCAAGGCCCACGAGAGAGAGATGGGGAGCCACCTTAGCTTTTCTTTCTTTGAGGCTTGGCTGTATTTCAGCTTGTATGTGTGGCTTCTCACCAGATTTCCTTCCTTGCTCCTTTCCTGGAAATTAATTCCTTTAGCGTGAGCCAGAGTCAGTGGGACTCTGTTCTCTGTCATCTAGACTGCTGGTCCCCACCCCACACCGGCCGCCATGGCCTGTCAGGAGCTGGGCCACACATCACTGCCAAGCATGACCACCTCAGCACCGTCTCCACTCCCCCTACCTCCCCATTGAAAAATTGTCTTCCGTGAAACTTAAGAACCAGCAGCACAGCAGGAGGTGAGCAGCAGGAGAGCCAGTGAAGCTTCATCTGTATTTTTATAGCTGCTCCCCATCACTAGCATCACCGCCTGAGCTCTGCCTACCTCCCTAATCCCACCATCATCCATGGAAAAGTTGTCTTCCATGAAATCGGTCCCTGGTGCCAGAAAGGTTGGGGACCACTGATCTAGACCACTTTTAATAAAATTATGACAATTCTAATATAGATTATAAAAGAAAATTATAGAGAAAAACATCTTATCTACCCTAGAAGCTAATATTGTATTTCTGATCTGGAAGGAAATTTAGGAATCATGGAGTTTAATCTTGTTATTTTACAGATGAGGAAAAGAAAACCATGAAATGTTACTATCTGAGGTCACACAGCTGACTTCCGAGAAATTTTCATGTGTTAATTTCCTTTCTGAAATTTTGTTAAAAAAAACAACCAACCAACAAACAAAATGAAACAAAAAATCTATCATTGTTGACTTTGAGCAAGAACAAAGATTAAAATACAATAGTTGATGAATAAATCAGTTCTAAGTCTTATCCAACTTTTTTTTCCAGGGCCTACTAGCCTAATGGAATTACATTAATAGTGACAGTCCATATTTTGTGGGTGTTTGCCTTTATGTGAAAAATTCAGGGCCTCTGTTTTCTGTAAAATATCATCCTCCCACCCAAGGATCTCTGGGGGACCATGAAGCTCTCCAGAATGGTGTCACAGTGGGATTCTCCAGATGTAGTTTCTGCTTCCAACCCATGTGGGGGCACTGCCTTACCACGGCCTGCACATGTGTCCAGGAAAGCGCTGACCTCTGGGCCAAGGTCACTGTGTCCTTGTCCTGGCCTTTTGCCAATGTAGCATTGGCCTCCCCATGGTTCTCGATTAACCAAAGCCACGTGAGCTTGTCATCAGGGCATCCAAGTGATAGGGCCGGGCACTGCCTTTGTGGAGACCATTGTGAAGGCAGTTTCTTTGGCATCTGCCACCAGCCATAAAAGTCAGACAGGAACCTTGAACCCAAGGGCTGATCAGAAATAAACTTGTCACACAGATAGCTTCTATGTGAGCCATGCCCCAGTTTCTGAGTCCCCGACTGCCTCAAATAGCTTCTTCTGCCCCGTGGCCCCAGGTCCCAACCCCTCTGTGTTGTTCAAAACAGCTGAAGCACAGAATAGCTTGAGTATCAGCCAGGGCTACTGCAGGTGGGAGGCTTCCTCCCTCCCTCTCTCCCTCCCTCCTTCCCTACCTTTCCTTGCTCCCACAGGAGGTTGGACATGGTCCCTGGCTTCATGTAAGGGACTTCATGTAAGGGACTTCATGTAAGTCCTTCCACCTGAAGCACTTTTTTGGGGACCACACTCCTGACCTCTCTCCCCGTGGTAAAGGAGAGGTTTACCAGGCTGGTGAGTCTGAGAGAAGGAACAGAATGCTCCCGGCCCAGTGCCCGCCCGTCTGTGGGGCTCACCTGCCCACAGAGAGGCCTCTGTTCCTGTCCTCCCGCATGTCTTCAGCTGAGCTGAGCAAGTGCTGTTCCCACACCACGCTAGAGATTGGCAGTTTTCTGTCTCTGCCTACCATTGTGTGGGAACATTTAATTTTGGGAGGAAGTACTAATAAGGTCACCTAACTCCACAAACTCCTGTCAGCTAGGCTGTGACGTTGCAAGTCATATTTTGGTTGCCATATGTCTGAGTCCTGCCTCTAATATCCCATTTGTTTCAGAACATGACAGGGTTTGAGAGGTGTTTTTACTGAATCTCCTCAAGTTAAAAATCACCCCCTAAATGCCTCGCAGTATATTAAGTGTTGAGGATTCAGAGACTGCCATAAAACCCTTAAGAATCTCCAGAGGGCTGTTGTCTGAGAAGTGTATAGCGACAGACAGTAGTGGTGCCAGTAACCAAGACTGGGGACATCCAAAGAAAAGGGTCAGACCAAGTCAACCTTGGGATACAATCATTTGTGATATTTTTGTTTTGGTTTTTTTTTAAAAAATTAATGGACTTTTTTTTTTTTATTGGAGACAGAGTCTTGCTCTGTTGCCCAGGCTGGAGAGCAGTGATACAATCATAGCTCATTGTAACCTCGAACTCCTTGGCTCAAGCAATCCTCTAGCCTTGGCCTCTCAAGTAGCTGGGACTACAAGTGCATGCCACCACATCTGGCTATTTTTAATTTTTTAAAATTTTTTGTAGAGACAGGGTTTCATCATGTTGCCCAGGCTGGTCTCAAACTCCTGGCCTCAAGTGATCAGCCTCCCAGAGTGCTGGGATTGGAGCCATGAGCCACCATGACCAACCCAGACAGATTTTTGAGTGAGACTGTGATTTTACATTATGTTTTTCCCACCCAGTTGAGTTGTTTTAATGATATCATTGTTTTAATGATAGAATTTCATGTGCTAGTATTTTTTTTTCACATAAAGCATTGTGACTTCTAGGTGTAAAAAAAAAAAAGATATATATATATATATATGTATATATGTGTGTGTGTGTGTGTGTGTGTGTGTGTGTGTAGATAGATATAGCTAGATAGATAGACAGATAAAAGAATTTTTCAATTAAAGTAGTAAAAACTTCACTGGCGACTTCACCCAATTATGTGGTACAATATTTCCTTCCAGTCTTTTTGTTCCCTATGTGCAGGTTTGATGTGCTTTTGTTTGAAAGCATGTTAGATTTAAACTGAATTATAGTAATTTTGTAATTTTCTATCCAGAGTTTGCCTCTTAAGACTGTACCATGAGAATATTTTCATGGTATTACATAGTCTTCATAAAGATAAGCAAAAATGACTGTGAGATATTCAACTAAACAAATGTACTCTAGCTTATTTAACAATTTCCCTGTGTTTGGACAGTTCAATATTTCACATTTGCTGTTATTATATAAATGGCCTAAAGGAAAGAGCATTTTAAACTAGAAATAAATGGCTTTAACTCTATCCTTGCTGCTAATAACCTTGGAGCTTTGTGTAAGTTCCTTTGTATCCTTGATTCTGTTTCCTGGTTTATAAAATGGGAACACACAATTCTTACCTCATAGGTTGTTTTGAGAATTAAATAAATAGTATGCATGAGGAACCAAGTACCATTCTTGACATCTAGTACAGGTTTAACGGAAGTATTTATTTCCTACCTCTCTTTCCTAGGACGTGAACATATAAGTAAATTATGTGAATTCCGACAGGCATTAGCTAGTAGACAACTGCAGATCACAAAGGGAATATAAGTACTTTGCTTTAAAACACCAGCATTTTACAAAAAAAACTATGAAATTTATGTCCTCAGCCTGAAAGAGTTTACAATTTGGAGTTAACAGTTTCTACCATAAACTGGTTTCCATAAACCAGTTGAAAGTCTAATTTTAAAGAGGACTGCATTTGCATAGATTACCTTCTTGAGTCAGGCCAAATGTGAGCTCCTAAATAAATATGAGTTATCGTTTTGGATAGAATTACTTTTGTGAACTAAAATAAAATCTTAAGCCCCCCAGCTGACTGAATGGGCCCCCTCTTGGCCAAGAAGATCCCAGAAAAACCTTAAAGCTGAGCTTCCAGCCATCAGGAGAAGGGAAGTCAGATATGCCTAGTTACACCCCCTCTCTTCTGGAGTCACTCTTTGTAACAGTAAATCTCTAACTCCATGTAAGGTGAAGGTTAAACCACACCTGTAGGTCATCAATTTACTTAACAGATCACTTGAGTCTCAGTATATGTCCAGTATATGTCTGGTGGCTTGTCTCTGATTAATGGATTTTCTCATCTTTTTTTTTTTTTTTTTTTTGAGACCGGGTCTTACTCTGTCACCCAGGCTGGAGTGCAGTGGCCTCATCATAGCTCACTGCAACCTCAAATTTCTGGGCTCAAGCAATCTTCCTGCTTCAGCCTTCTGAGTAGCTGGGACTGTAGACGCACACCACCACGCTCAGCTAATTTTTCTATTTTTTGTGGAGATGGGGTCTTGCTCTTGCTCAGGCTGGTCTCAAACCCCTGGCCTCCAGAAATCCTCCTGCCTCGGCCTTCCAAAGTGCTAGGATTAAAGGCGGGAACCACTCTGCCTGGCCCAGACTTCCTTATCTTATCTTAAAACATTCCAAGCCTTTAGTCAAAGCTTCATTTCTTTAACCAATTGCAAAACAAAGAATCTTTAAGCCCATCTATAACCTGTAAGCCCCCACTTCAAGATGTCCTACCTTTTCTGGCCAAACCAATGTACGCCTTCCATGTATTGATATATGATTTTATGTGTAATTACTGTCTCCCTAAAAGGTATAAAACCAAATTGTAACCCAACAATAGTAGGACCACTTGCTCAAGGCTTCTTGGACGTGGCTCTCTGGGCCGTGGTCACACATATTCTACTCAGAATAAATCTTTTTAAATTATTTTACAGAGTTTGGACTCTCTTCCATTGACACTTTTTTCCCTTCATGATTGCTATAAAGATAGATTTATGTACCTCTGTATGTATGGATTTGTTCATTCATTTATTCATTCATTCATTTGGGCCTGGAATTGTCCAATAAGTCAGGAGGTTTTTTGAGGCCACTCCTAGGTTTTGAAGATGACATTGGCCTTAAAGAGGTTGCTCATCTTCCTGTTTGTTGAGGGGCAGGGGCATGCTTACAGTTTGTAAGAATGCTGAGACAAATTATTTATGCATAATTTTGATTACAGGTTGCCTATTCTTCACTGGAACTGGACCACTAATGAGGATCATTCTCCTGTGTCATCCACTCATTCATGGAGCCAAGCTTTCTGAAGCACCTTGCTGTATTATCAAGGCCCTTACAGGAGACATGGAAGTGATTGCTTGCACCATTCTGTCATGGATCCTAGTCCAGTAAGGAAGAAGACAGGGGGTAAATAGTTGCTGGGGGATGAGCACTGTGATGGAGGCGTATCAAGCATTCGTTCAGTGATTGAATGTCTACTGGGTACTGAGCACCAGTCAGACCCACACTGGAAACCAAGGCTGCAGAGGTAATAAGAAAATGTTCCTGTCCCTGCCCTGGTCCATTGGCCCATCCTGTCTAGTGGTCGCTCCACTCTGGCACTGCTATAATTCTCCTTCTTTCTCTCTCCTTTTCTCAGTGGAAATGATTTCAACCAGTAAAGCAGTTGCCTAGCAGTTGAAAATAGGACAAAGAATAAAATAAGCATTTGCCTCCTAGGAACACAGTCAGGGTTAAGGGATTCGACTCTTATCTCTTTGTACCAGATCCTGCCTTGAGGTAACCTGAGAAGACTTGCTTTTCAAATCCTGTGTGTTCTTTAGGAGCTTGAAGTTTGTTTTGCCTTTGTTTTAAAATGAGGGAAAATTTATGTAAATTGGTCTCAGTCATGTAAAGAAGATTTAATTGGTGACTTAACAGTATAATCTTTTCCTTCCATTGAAAAATTGGAACTGGATTATTCTTGCCTGGACCTAAACTGTCTCTTCCCAGGAGTCCCGACTGTAAGGAGGCACCATCCCTTTTCCGATGGAGAGTCCAGTCCTGGGAGTTCAATGTTTCTGTCATTTACTATTGTGCTAATTTGCCCTCCAGGAATGGTGTCGCTCTTCGCTGGGGATGGAGAAAAGACTGAGATTATGGTTGCCACTCCTTCTCTTGAGGACGAATGAGGAGGAAATAATAGGAGTGAGGGACTCCAGAGGGAAAGCTCTAGTTCTAAGTGATATCACTAATCAACCCTAGGACTCTACACCTGGTCCCTCCAGGAACAGGGATGGACTCGGTGGGCGTTAGGGGTGGAGGGGGCAGGGGATTCTAGTGAAACTGGGGAAGGGGTAAATCTGGCCACAAACTTACACTGAGGAATTGGGAATCTGAGACCCTTTTGACTTCTTTCACCTCTCCTGTTTGGGGCTTCCTTTCGTTTTCCCTTGTCTTCAGTTTTGCAGTGCGGTTTCTTTTGTAACTTTCCCCCAACTTTCTCATATATTATTGTAGTTTTCTTTTTTAGAAACTGGGCAATATACGACCTAGCAATTTCACACAGAGGAATTGATCTCAAGGAATAATTAGAAAAGCACGCAAAAGTGTCTGTATTAGGGCGTTCATCCCTAAATTGTTTATAATACTGTAAAAACTGGCCATGATGTAAATGTTTACCATATGAAGATGGTTCAGTAAAGTCTGGTATAGTCATACAATGGAATATCGTGTAGCCGTTTCCAAGGATGTCTATATTTGCTTAAAAAATATTTCACCATAGACAGTGTGTTAAGTTATACCTTAAGTGTAGTCCCTTAGGAATTTAAGGCCTGCAAGAGTGGTCAGCTAACCACTGGAGTCAGGAAGCTCCCACCCAGTGTGGCCACTGCCAGGGGTCCTCTTCCTCTCCATTCACCAACTCCAGAGGCTTTGCCAATCACCAGAATGATTGTTAGGAATGGGCTCCATTGGTGAAATCAGTGGTACTTAAGATGGTGAGTCTAATTAACTATTTGAAATACTCCCTGTCTTTGCCTCAAAAAGAACATAAGAATTTAGCAAGGCCTGTGGTCCATGCTCTTAGAGATGACACCTAAGGCCGGAAGACTCGATCCCAAAATCCAGTGGCTAGTTTAGATTCAGGCTGATCTTTAAATAGTGCTCGGATTGGGTCTGGATTCTGGTTTCTTGGTACCCAGGCTGATTGAATTCTAGGATATCCTGTTTCAGCTGAGTGAATCTTTTCTGCAAGATGGTAAAAGGTGTTGGGTTTTCCCCTAGCCCATGAAACAGATGGCATGACTATTTTTATTATCCTTTCTCTGAGAGAGAGAGAGAGAGAGAGAGAGAGAATTTGGCCTTGCTCTCACTCGTGATGGGTGTAGCTAACTTTAAATTATGTCAAACTTTTCTGTAGCTACCCTTCTTCACCAAAAAGAATTTAAGGCATATACATAGCCAGATTAGCTAAGGTGGGTTGGCCACACCATTTAATGATGACGCATATTTACATACATTGAGATGTCCGTGATATATTGGTGTATTTGTTATCTGCTGCTGTGCAGCAAATTATCCCCAAACTTAGTTGCTCAAAACACCAATAATCCTGTATTACCTTGTCACAGTGTCTGTGGGTTGGGAGTTCAGGCAGGGCACTGCAGAAATGGCTTATCTCTGTCCCACAATATCTAGGGCCTGAGAAGACTTCAAGGCTGGGGGCTGGGGTCATCTAAGGTGTCTTCTCTCAAGTGTCTAGTGGGTGGTGCTGCCTGCTGGGGACTAGATGGGGCTGTCGGCCAAATAACCCTACGTAGCCTTGTAGGCGGCTCCATGAACAAATCTCAATCACCCCTATATGTGTTTTATAATCTTCTCCCTTAACTACTTGAGCTTTGAGCTGTTTCCCAGAAATGGTAGATTTTCTGCAAGACAAAGGAGCTGAGATTCTGAGGCCCCTGGGCAGACTTCCTGACACCAAGACTCACCAGTTCCCTCAATCTGCCTCCAACGCACATAGCCCTTTGTTAGTTACACCATGGTGGCCCCTCCTTTAAAAACCCATGATCTTTATTAGTCAGAGAGATGGATTTGACCCATTCTCCTGATGAGATGTCTTTCATATTAAATAATTTCTTTCTTCCCTGGCATCCTTGTTGTCTCAATAATTAGATCTGTGTGTGAGGAGCAACTGGATCTAGCAGTTGCCAGAATTCCCTTGTGGTTCCAATAACAGCCTTTCATCATGGCCCAGGTGTCCTCACAGCATGTGGCTGGGTTCCATGGGCAGGTGTCCCGAGAGAGAGAGGCAGACGGAGAGACAGGGAGCGCCAGACAGAAGCCATACCCCTTTTATGAGCCAGCCTCGGCATTCGCACCCCATCACTTCTGACCTGCTTACTGGTTAGAAGCCAGTCACTAAATCTGTCTCATATTCAGGTGAGGGAAATCAGACTCCGCCCCCTGAAGAGAGGGGTGTCAAAGAACTTGCAGACATATTTTAAAACCACCATGACTGATGATAAGAAGAAATCAGGATACACAAGGTTGTATGTGAAGTGTAATCTTTTGTTAAAAAGTAATACATGTATGAAAGTTTGGAAGGGTGTGAACCAAAAGGCAGGGTTTACCTTTTTACTTTCCTGTGCTTTCTAAAATGTTCAATGCAGAGGTGTCACTTTTACAGTCCTTAAAGGCAACAGATGATTTCTATTGTCATTTAAAAATTAATAATACATGAATATGGCTGCGGTAAAAAAATTTGAACAATATAGAGATATATAGAGTGAAAAGAGAAATGTGTTATCGTTTCTGCGCTGATTTAGAAATCCTGCCTTTCTTAGATAGTAAATTCGCCTGTACAAACGGTTCTCTCCCAACTCTCCACTTCGTTCCATGGCTATGTAGATCCCATCTGGAACCATTTTCACGGCGTTTACAGAATTACACCTTTATCACATGCTTTGGCATCTGCTGGACACTTCAGGCTATTGTTGCCTCCCTCTGACGTTGATCAAGTTTTTTCTTCCGTTTGGAATGTCCTGTCTCTTCTTCCAAGCCCTGGACCTTCTCTCCTGCATCATTCGCCAAACACACTCTCGAATTCCCAAGCCCTCACCCTGCAGTCTGGGTTCCTATGTGTGGCCATAGTCAATAACCTTGCCTGTGTGTGTCTCTGTATTTATAGTCAGCTCAGTAAGTTTTTGTTCTCTAGACTGAGTTCTGATCCTCAGTGCCTCCCCCATGCAGTGCCTGGCATACAGAGAGTGTTTAAGAAAAAAAAAAGAAAAACTTTGAACAATGAATTTTACTTTTGCTTCTGTGAGCAGAGTGTGCCCCTCATTCTTGTCAGGTAAAGGTGCCAGATGGGTGGAAAACCAAAACAATCTTAGTAAACCTTCCATGATAAACTCAAAGGAGACCTTTGGGTAAATCCGAGTAAATATGAGTTTGCTTTTTTTGTAATTATTTTTTATTTTTATTTATTTATTTTTGAGACAGAGTCTCACTGTGTTGCCCGGGCTAGAGTGAGTGCCATAGCATCAGCTTAGCTCACAGCAACCTCAAACTCCTGGGCTCAAGTGATCCTTCTGCCTCAGCCTCCCAAGTAGCTGGGACTACAAGCATGTGCCACCATGCCCGGCTAATTTTTGTATATATTTTTAGTTGTCTGATTAATTTCTTTCTATTTTTAGTAGAGACGGGGTCTCGCTCTTGCTCAGGCTGGTCTCGAACTCCTGAGCTCAAACAATCCTCCCACCTCGGCCCCCCCAAGAGTGCTGGGATCACAGGCGTGAGCCACCGCACCCGACCTTGGCCACATTTCTATACCATTGTAAGGACACCTTCTCTGGAGACACGTCTTGAGATTCTCAGGGACTTCCACTAGCTGTCAGTGAATCTCACGCTGGTACGACTTAAAGCTTGGGGTCAGGCAGATTAGGACTTCAAGTCCCACCCCGCTCCAGCTACTCCTGCTGTGTGGCCTTGGGTAAGTGACTTCACCTCTCTGAGCCTCGGTTTCCTCTTCTGTAAAATGGGAGAATGCAGTGCCCACCTCATGACAGAACACAGCTGCCACGTAGCAGGTGCTCTAAAAATGCTGGCGAGTCTTAGCTCCGTGGTTGCCCAAAGATCCCAGCATCTTTCTGCGGAATAAAGCACAGGCTCGCTGCTCGTTTGTCCAAAACAGAACACGCAGGGTTTGATTTCCCGAGCAGGACGTGTAGACGGACTGAGAGTCCCCTCCCATCCCTGTCTGGCCCAGCGATGACACCAGCCCCTTCCCTCCCAGAATCCTCAGCAGACTGAGGGGGCATCTACCAAGGACGCAGAGCCCTTTGGTCGCAGACCCGTGGTCGCGGAGAAAGTGTAGTGAGGAGGTTGCTGCCATGTCCCGGCGCCCGCTCTGGGTGGGGCATGGGCTGGGGTTTTCCCCACATGGCATCTCGACCTTATTAACAATCATGGAGGGCAGCCTCTCAGCCTCAGTTTGCACTGGAGGAAACCGAGGAACAGAGAGGGCAAGACGCTCACCCAACGTCACCCAGCAGGCTGGCAGAAGGAGCCCCGCCCCAGGCATAAGTGAGAAGTCTGTTGTCTCCCAGGCACACCTCAGAATGTGTTTGTAATTCCCCAGGGCCACTCTGAAGAAAAGAAAACAGGTGTGGCCGCTTCCTTCTGCTGAGAGCAGGCAGCTTCCTCATACTGGGTGCTGGGGTCTCTGAGGTGACGGTCCAGGCTCTCTGCTGGGTGTCGGAGGCCGCTTGCCTAACTCTCCAGATCTGCTGACCATTCGCTGCCCCGCCGTGTCGATTCACATCTCCGCAGCTTTGCATGTGCCATTCCCTCTGCCTGGAAGGCCCTTTTCCCCTGTTCCACTCTCAATGTAGAAAACTCCTATTCATCCGTCAAAACCCCGTTCAAAAACTCCTCCTCTGTGAGGTCACTCCTGCCTGTTCCCATTCATTTATCTTTTCACTCACCCCACCTTTATGCAGGACACAGAGCAGACAGCATTTAACCAAGACAACACAATCCCTACCCCCCTGCAGCCTACGGCCTCACGGGGATCCCTCCTCCCACCATCGCGGACCAATCATCCTGGGTTATTATTTATTATCTCAGTCTCTCAGGACCTGCTCTTCTCCGAGACAACATTTACCCACGTAGCATTTACTACGAGCCACCAAAGTCTCCCAACCAGGCTATGGAGCGGATACTGTGATTGTTGACCCATTTTATAGATGAGGAAACTGAGGTTCAGAGAGGTTCAGCAGCTTGCCTGGGGTCACACAGCTGGTAAGTGGCAGAGCTGGGGTTTGAACGCAGTCAGCCCAGCTCTAGGGTTCACACTGTGCTATTCCTGCTCGAAGGGAGGGACGGGCCTGCTTTCTCAGACCCCCGCGTTGTCCTTGGTCTTCCTCCCGCCAGGCCGAGTCCAGCCCCTCAGCCGTGGTCCGGCCAGGCCGTGCCGGGCGGAGCCCTCCTCCCTCGCCGCGGCGCCTTCGCCTCTGTGCCTGTCGCGGAGACTGCCCCGTCGGCCCAACGTGCTGAGTCATATCGGGCCAACTGAACCCTGCAGTTCTCACAGGTGCTGCGCCCTAACCTCACCCATCTGCTCCCTGGCACTTCCTTTCCTGGAACCCAGAGGGAGGGCTGAGATTTTGGGTTTTTTCAAATCGAGGCCAATGCCGCGCCCCGTGAAATTTGCCATTTTCAAGTGAATGATCCGTGGCATTCGGCGCATTTGCAACGCCGCGCGATCCTCACTCGAGTCCGACTCTCTCCACTGCCCCGGGCCCCTGAGCCGTCACGCCCGAAAAAGCTCCACTTCCTGTCTCTGCGGATTTGCCTCTTCTAGACGTTTCGTGTAAACGGGTCGTGCGCTGCGCGGCCTTTTGGGTCTAGCTGCATTCGCTCAGCACGATGGCTTCAGGGTGCGTCTACACTGCGCACGATCAGTTTTCACTCCTTCATGAGTCTGAGTAATGCACTCCACTGCGTGGGTGGAGCCCGCTTCGTTTACCCAGATCCACTGATGGGCACTGATGGACATCCGGGCTGTCCCCACTTTGGGGCATCGTGAATAATAATGCCGCCGTGAATATTCATGTGCAGGATTTGTTGGAACCGCTTCCGTTCCTTTGGGAATAAGGCTGGGAGTGGGATTGCTGGGTCGTGTATATGGTAATTCTGTATTTATCTTTTTTTTTTTTTAGAGACAGGGTCTCACTCTCACCCAGGCTGCAGTGCAGCGGCCTGATCACAGCTCACTGCAGCCTCCAACTCCTGGGCTCAAGAGATCCTCCTGCCTCAGCCTCCCAAGTAGCTGGGACCACAGGAACGCGTGCCACTACACCTGGCTAATTTTTTTATTTTTACTTTTTATAGAGATGGGGTCTTGCTGTGTTGCCCAGGATGGTCTCAAGCGATCCTCCCGCTTTGGCCTCCCAAAGTGCCAGGATTACAGGTGTGAGCCCCTGCCATCAGCCCTGTGTTTAACTTTTTGAGGAACTGCCTGACTTCAAAGGCAGCACTTTTTACGTTTCCACCAGCAGTGGCTCAGTATGTTTGAGCCCTCGTCACTTTCAACGAACTAGGACCCAAGTTCAAATGCTGGCTCAACCACTGTGACCACATGATCTTTTTCCTTCCCAGCATGCATCTTGCTTTTTCTAGTAGCAATACGCAGTTCTGGTTACAGGAACCACCTGTCTCAGCCTGGCCAGTGGGCCTGTTGGTCCCGAAGCTCCACTCTTGCCAAGCTGGGGGAAGACTTGGGGAACCAGAGACAGCTCCCCCAGCCGGGAAAATCAAGACAGGCCTGACCGAGATCCGCATGAGGAAAGCAGCAGAAAGCAAGAAGGCGGCCTTGGCAGCTGCCGGGGCTTCCTGAGCCAGCAAGATTTTAAATATGTTTTTGCGCAGAAATAGACGGATAGACCTTCAAACAGGAATAAAAAGGAACCTGTGTTCAGAGCCTCGAGCTGAGTGTTTAGGCAGCTGGCAGTGTTTAGCCTGGCACGGACGACCGAAAGCAAGTGTGCGGTTAGGGCCGTGTTCAGAAATACGGCTTCGAAGCAGCAAGCTTGGGGCCGGGCCGCTCGCCCTGTAATTCCTTTTCCAAATAAAAGGCAGAGCTATTCCTGGATCGGCGTGGGGACCTCTGCGGCTGCCGGGGCTCCAAGGAGGCCGACCTGGAATGTCGGGCACGGCTCGCGCCCCTGCCGGCCTCGGGCCTTCGCTGCCTGGGAGTTTATATCGGGAGGCTGTCATTGCTCGACTTTTTAATTAAAACATTATTCCCACGGGGCCCGTCCGAGGCTGCCTAAACCCGGGACCCCTTAACAGGAGGCCCCGGGCTTGTGGCAAACCGTGGGGGGGGTGATGCTTGGCAGCTTGAGCCGATTTGGAGCTATTTTCAGAGTGGTTAAAAAACAAGAAAAAACAACAAAACGAAACATCATTTGATGTTGGCCAAACACAGCATTTTGCATTTCCACAAGCAAAGCTCTGATTTTAAAAAATGATGGACTCGATCGGCCGTAGAAAGAATGAAAGTCCGATCAGTGAAACAGACGAGTCTTGGACACGTTCTGAATCCATTTATGTGGAATGTCCGAAACAGGTAACCACAGAGACAGAAACAGATCGGTGGCTGCCCCGGGGCTGGGGCAGGGGGAGTGGGCAGTGACCGCCCACGGGGACACGGTTTCCTTTTGGGGGGATGAAACGTTTGGAACTAGATGCCGGCGATGGCCGCACGGCAGTGTGAGTGTGCGAGGTGTCACTGAATTGGTCGCTTTAAAACGTCTAATTCTGCGTTATGTGAATTTCACATCGATTTCTTTTTTTAAAGGCCTGTAACCCACGGGGTGTGTGCTGGGAACAGAGGCTCAGGGTCCGAATCCTCCTGGCCTGCCAGTGACCAGCTGGTGGCCTCGGACCAACCACTCACTGCTCTCAGACCTGCATGCTCATCTGTCACAGAGCGGGGAGGAAGACCACCCCACCTCTCGCCCAGCTCGCCCGGTCCGGTTTCCCCGACTGCCCGGGGAACATCCTTTGTGGCCACTGTCCTTTTCTTGTTTAAGGTCCCGTCCAGACTCCCGAGTCGCATTTGGGGCTCAGGTTTCCTCAGCCTTCCTTAGTCGGAAGCAGTACCTCCACCTTTCTGAGCCTGCACGACGCTGACATTTTGGGGGACTCTAAGTCAGTTGTTTTGCAGAACTTCCCCCAGCGGGCTGGCCTGCCGGTGCCTTGTGACTATGTTCAGGTTGTAAATTTGAGGCACGATCTGTAGAAGCTCATGCCTGTGACTCTAGCACTCTGGGAGGCCAAGGCGGGAGGATCGAGTGAGGCCGAGAGTTCGAGACCAACCTGAGCAAGAGTGAGACTCCTGTCTCTACAAAAAATAGAAAAAATTAGCCTGGCGTAGTGGTGGCACCTGTAGTCCCAGCTACTCGGGAGGCTGAGGCAGGAGGATCACTTGAGCCCAGGAGTTTGAGGTTGCTGTGAGCTAGGCTGACGCCACTGCACTCCAGCCCAGGCAACAGAGCGAGACTCTGTCTCAAAAACAACAAAACAAAACATGAAGAGACCCCTAGAAGTGATGTTGGGTCTTCCCTTGCGCCTCGTGTTGGGAGGCATCTGACATCGGCCTGTCCAGTTGCTGGGGATGTTAACCGTGCTCTTGTAGTTCAGGTGGTGGGATCATAAGTCTTTTTTTTTTAATTTTTTTAGAGACAGGGTATGCTCTGTTGCCCAGGCTGGAGTGCAGTGGCATCACCATAGCTCACAGCAACCTAAAACTCCTGGGCTCAAGCGATCCTCCTGCCTCAGCCTCTCGAGTAGCTGGGACTACAGGTGCCCACCACCACGCCCGGCTAATTTTTAAAAAATATTTTTGTAGAGCTGGTGTCTCGCTATGTTGCCCAGTCTAGCCTCAAACTCTTGATCGCATGTGATCTTCCCACCTTAGCTTCCACAAGTGCTGGGATCACAGCACGAGTCGCCGATCCCAGACATATCATAAGTCTTAAAGTGTCCCGATGGGGGACTCCGATATGCAGGCAGCGCCGGTAATAACTTGCTTAAATCTTCTCTTCTCTGCAAAGCCCCACTCGATCCAGCCTCCAGTCCATGGACCCTGAGAAGGGAACCATCTGAGAGCAGAAGGCGTGCAAACCCGGAGGCTTCCTGGAGGAGGTGGCCGCTGAGCTATGTCCTGCAAATGAGCTGCACCCTGTGCCACCCCAAGGGTCCCAGGGGCTCCCCCAAAAGTGTATAGGGGACTTCTTCTGGGCTCACCCAGGGGCTCACTTTTAAACTCTCTCCATCGGACGCTGGTGGCGGTTTCCCCGAACGGCAGGCACACACACCTGCCATCCAGGTACGGGACGGCTGTGTCTTCTTTGAAGTTTACGACAGGATTTGAATCCTGATTCGAATGTCTTGTTTTATCCCCACAGCTTTGGAGGCCGACCCACCGGCCAGTGCGTTCGCTCCCTGCCTTGGCGGGGGAGGGAGAGAGGGGGGGCCTATTTTGGGCTCCGAAGGGCTGTAATTTCTGCTGCTTGGAGGGGCCCTCCGGGGCAGGGAACAGGAGGATGGGTTGCTGGCTTCCCTCACAGAGCCTCAGTTCACCCATCTGTTAAAGGGGTGAGTAATTCACACCTCGTAGGAGGGCGGTGAACAGTCGGCCCAGTGCTGGGTGTGAAACCCCCATCCCGGAGTTGGCCCTCAGTCGGGGTTTCTCTGTCCTCGAGAGGGGGGGGTCTCTGACCCTTCTCCCTCCTCCCACCAAACCAGGGCAGGGGGGTGGACCGGGGGCTGGGCGACGTCTGGGGACATGTTTGGTTGTTACGACCTGGGAGTGGCGTCTGCAGGGCGAACGGCAGGGAGGTTGCCCGACACCCTGCAGCGCTCAGGGAAGTCCCCGCCAGCGAGACTGGTCCAGCCCGAGTGTCAGCAGAGCTGAGGCTGAGGACACACAGCACACGCGCGGTAGGCGGCTTTGTCATTTAAAATGCGATTCGGTGTCACGTTCTGCTCCCATGTGATCGTCCCCTCCAGCAGTCTGTGGAGGGTTAGTCCCCACGTGGCAATACTCGGGGGGGCTTTTAAGAGCGATGAGGTCTTGAGGCTCTGCCCTCGTGAACGGATTGATCCATTCATGGGTTCACGGATTAATGGGTTGATTAATGGGTCGTCATTGGAGGGGAACTGGTGGCTTTATAAGAAGAGGAAGAAGCCAGTCTCCCTGGTGCGCACCTGTGGTCCCAGCTACTCGGGAGGCTGAGGCAGGAGGATCGCTTGAGCCCAGGAGTTGGAGGCTGCAGTGAGCTATGGTGATGCCACGGCACTCCAGCCTAAACGACAGAGCATACCCTGTCTCTAAAAAAAATAATTTAATTTAAAAATTTGAAAAAGAGAGACGTGTCTTCCAAGGGTGGCTTGTCTGAGGAGGTGACAGCTCAGCTGGGATTCGAACATGCCACCCTGGGGTATGTCTGGGCACATGGGCACACGCACGCTAGTCCAGAGTGACCTGGCCCAGGGGGAGACGGGCCCGGGTCGCTTCCCGGCGGAAGACGCGGCGGCTCGGCAGGGTTGGAGGCGCTGGTGATATGAGCAGAAACCGCAGGTCGGCAAACGTGTCCTGCAAAGGGCAGGCTTTTGGGGTCGCAGGGTCTCTGTTGCAACCACCCAGCCTCCGCGGCCCCAAAGCAGCCTTAGACCGGCCGCGACAAATGGGCGTGGTCACGTGCCAATGAAGCTCGATTCCTAGACACCCAGGTTTGAATTTCACAGAGCTTTCACGGGTCACAAAATACAATTTTTCCTTTAATATTTTTCAGCCATTCGACATGTGAAAACTATTCTTACGCGGGGAGGCGAGATGGCTAAAGGGTCTGTATCGGGTTTCTTTTCGGAGTAATGAAAATATCCCAAAATCGATCGCGCTGGTGAATGCACTAACAGTCATGGAATTGTACTTTATTTTATTTTTTAACAAATTTTTATTTTTTTTAATTTTTGTTTTAAAAGACGGATTCTCACTGCATTACCCAGGCTGGCCTCAAACTCCTGGGCTCAAACGATCCTCCTGCCTTGGCCTCCCAAGTAGCTGGGACTACAGGTGCCACCACCGCGCCTGGCTGAATTGCACGCTTTGAATGGGGGTGGCACCGAATGCTAATTATGTCCCCATAAAGCTGTTATAAGAAGAAAACACACAACAGCCCGAAGGTGGAAGCGAGCCAAGCATCTATCCGCAGGTGCACGGATAAGCAGAACGTGTTGTACCCACACAATGAAATATTACTCAGCCACAAAAAGGAAGGCAGTTCTGACACATGCTACAATGGGGATGACCCTTAAGGACACTGCGCTAAGTAAAATCAGCCAGCCACAAAAGGGCAAATACTGCATGAGGTCCCTAGAGCTGTCTCTTTCACAGGGACAGAAAGTTAGAACAGTGGGTGCCGGGGCCTGGGGGGGGGATGGGGAGTTTGTGTTTAAGGAGGACCGAGTTTCAGTTTGGGAAGATAAGAAAGTTCTAGAGATGGATAGGGGTGATGTTTGCACAATAATGTGAGCACACTTCATGCCACTAACCTGTACATTTAAAATGGTTAATTTTATGTTATGTACATTTACCACAATTAAAAAGGAAAAAGAGGCCGGGGGTGGTGGCTCATGCCTGTAATCCCAGCACTCTGGGATGCTGAGGTGGGAGGATTATTTGAGGCCAGGAGTTTGAGATAAGCTTGGACAATATAGTGAGACCCCATCTCTACAAAAATTAGAAAAATTAGCCAGGTGTGGTGGCTCACACCTGTAGTCTGTAGTCCTAGCTACTCGGGAGGCTGAGGCAGGAGGATCACTTGAGCCCAGGAGTTCAAGGCTGCTGTGAGCTATCATGACACCATTACACTCCAGCCTGAACAATAGAGTGAGACCCTGCCTCTACAAAAAAAAAAAAAACAAAAGGATGAAAGGAAACATTCTTAGCTACCCCAAACAGGTTGTGCTGGGAATGCAGGCGTGTGAAGCCCAGGCCAAGGTCAAGCTCAGACTCAACGGGGATTTGCCCAAAGTGCGAATCTCGATGTGGCCGTGGCTGCCCCAGGAAGGAAGACGTGGCTGCCCCAGCAACGATGAGCCCAGGTTCCAGGTAGCAGAAACAGACGTAGTCCTGGGCTCCAACAGCAAGACCCTCCAGCTGGGATACCTCCCCGTCCTCCCAACGGGCCTCCCCAACACGGACGTGACCCAGCTGCTCCCCAGCTTAAGCCCCTTCAAGGATTCAAGGAGCCCCCCATTTTGCCTTTGGGGCACATCCCGGCTCCCAGTTCCTTGGCATGGCTTCCCACTTGGCTGGCCCCAGGCTGCCTCGGGGCCTTTGCACATGCTGTTCCCTGCAGGGACCGATGCCCTCCCCCATCCCAACTCCACTCATCAGATCCCAATTTGGAGCTTGCTGCTCCCTCCTCCGGCCTCCTCCACACCCGCATCCCTCCCTCTGGCCCAGCCTTGACCCCACGGGCTGGGGTACCCGGATCTGGCTCTTTCTCCCTTGACCGACGGGCCCCCGTGCCACAGTGCTGGGCCGGGCAGGAGGAGGCTGGGCGGCCAAGGGAGAGTACAAGGCTTGCCTGGGCTGGCAGGGCCGGCCACAAAGGGTCAGGTGTCCCGGGCAGCAGACCCAAAATAGGGTGACAAGAAATAGCTGCAGGCTTGGACGCTGCTTAGGATATAAATTTAGATGCAACTTACAGACTTGCCCCTCACTCCAGACCAAGCCTGCTCAGCGAGCTCTGGGACCCGGCCCCACCGTTCTCCCTGGGGGGGTCGAGCAAGAAGAGAGGGTCTGAGCCTCCACCACTGCCCAGAGCACCTCCTCCAAACTTGCTTTACGATCTTTTATAATCCAGCCTCGCCTCCCTACGTGTCCCCTCCGACACACCAAGTTCCTCTCGTTTCCCAAGCTTGTCCCATTCTCACCGCCAGCACTTTGCCTGTGCTGTTCTGTCTGCGTGGAACACCCGCGTCTCCTCCTCCGTGGCTGCCTGGACCTGAACGTCATTTCCTGGTACAGCCCGGACACCCCCCACGCCCCGGCACAGCCCCTGCCCCCCTCTGGGCACACCCAGCACTGGCTGGGGGCCTTCCCTCCCGTCGGCCCTGACCCCCCAGGGCTGGGGGAGTCTGTGTTCGGCTCTGCCTCCCTGAGACTGGGGGCCTCCCCAGCGGGGTCCCCATCTGAAGCACGTGTGTCCCCGCCAAGCTGATGAATGTTTACCTGGTGACCAGCTAGCGAGGCCACAGCTGGCCCTGCAGACGATGGGACTGGCTTTAGGGGGCACCTGCCCGCCTCTCTCTCCCCCATCCACTCCCCTGAACCCCTCTTGGACCAGCCCTCTGAGAGTCATCCAGCTCTCCCCCGAGGGTCATCTCTGGGTTCCCGGACCAGTCAGGCCCACAGTCTGGCCCCAGAGGCATCTCCCTGACGTGCAGACGCAACCAGTACCCTCCCCTGCTCTAACGCCTCTCATGGCTCCCTACTTCCCTCCGAAAGAATCCTGAGCTCTTTTGCTTTTCACACAAGGCACCTAACACGGCAGTTTCCTAACTGGGGGACAACTGAGCGCACCTCGCAGTGCTGCGGGAGGACCCCAGGCAGTGGAAGGACCTTTCCGCCTCCCCCCTCTGCCACGGACATCTGAGCATCCACTGGGCCAGGTCTTCTCAGCCTCGGCACTGCTGGCATTTGGGGCTGGGTGGCTTTCTGTGGTGGGGGCTGTCCTGAGCACTGCAGGATGTTGCGCAGTGTCCCTGACCTCCACCTAGTAGATGCCAGTAGCACCTTCCGCCCCAGTTGTGAAATCCAAACTGTCTCCAGGGCCCGGCACGGTGGCTTGCTCCTATAATCCCAGCTACTCAGGAGGCTGAGGCAGGAGGATCACTTGAGCCCAGGAGTTGGAGGCTGCAGTGAGCTGGGCTTGCACCACTGCACTCCAGCCTGGGCGACAGAGGGAGACCCTGTCTCTAAAAGCAACAGCAAAACTTTCTCCAGACATCGCCAAAGTCCCCTGGGGTGCAGAACCGCGCCCAGGTGAGAACACTGACTCAGGTAAATGTCCTTTGGGGTACGCGACGAGAACTCATTGGAGGCAAAGCCACAAAGGAGGGCATATTGGAATGGGTGACCCCAGAAGGTGACATAGGAAGGGACCAGAGAAGGGGCAAGTGGCTTATCTGAGGGCTTGTGGCCCAAGAAGGGAGGTTGGGGGGAGAAGGGGCGGGGTCTGCTCGCGAGGTCCCACCCAGCCCCGGGGAGGAGCCGGCGCCAGGCGGGGGCTCAGGCTGGGCTCAGGCTCCTCTTGTACCTGTGAGGCCGTGGGCAAGTCCCCTGCCCTCCGCGAGCCTCAGTTTCCCCATCTGCAGAAGGGAGGGCCCTCCTTGTACGCGCAGTTCCTCGGGATCCGGGGGGCTGGTATCAGAGCGTGAGGGGTTCTCAGCGGCGTTAAGGGGCCAGCAGCTCGGGGTCCCACGGCCGGTGAGCAGAGAGCAGACCCAGAGCACATCCCGACGCTGTCTTGCTCTCCACTCCCTCCCGCGAGAAATTACCGGGGGCCACAGAAGACCACAAGAAGATCAAAGAGGACAAAGGAGGATGGAGGTGGCGAGATGCCTCCATGTAGCCCCCTCCCCACCTTCCAGCAAAGCGCAGAAAACGCGGACGGCTTTGCTACGAGTGACCCCGCGTCCAAGAAGAAAACGACACGCACGCGGACGAAAATAACGTCTCCCCACCCTGAGCCTTCAAAGTATGCTTGAAAATCCAAACCCATTTCTCAGCAGAGGACTGGACAAGCAAGAACGGGTCCGGCCACACAATGGAATGTCACGCGGCCACACGAGGGACAAAGCCCTGATGTGCGGTTGCAGCCTGGATACTCTCTGACACCAAAGGCCACCTCTTGCGTGACCCTCCTCTTCGGAAACGTCTAGAACAGGCGAATCCACAGAGACAGAAAGCAGACTGGCGGTGGCCGGGGCCGGGCGGAAGGAGGCAATGACAAGCAACGGCTGATGGGGACGGGGTCTCCTTTCGGGGGGATGAAACGTTCCGCAACCAGGCAGAGGCGGTGGTCGCGTACCCTCGCGCACGTGCTAAACGCCACCAACTTTAAAACGGATCATTTTATGTTATGTGAATTGCACCTTCGTAAGAAGAAATGAATAAAAATAAACAGAAACATTTTTTTTAAAAAAATCTACCAATGCAAATATTTCTCTGTCCATTTGTGCTGGGGGAGGGGACGGACACTTTTTTTTTCTGCTTTAGGAAGGGACGGTGGGGCCAGGGCCCCCCGGGCTGGGAGCCCTGGGCACGGTCCGGGCTAATTTGTCAGCGCTCGGGGAGCCGTCCTGGGCCGGGGGGGACGCAGGGCTCTGAAAGGTTTTCTGTCAGGGCTTGAAAGGGAGCCAGGTTTTTTTTTCTCCCGGAGCCGAGTAGTCTCAGGCCTGTTGTTCTCGGCGATCTCGGGGCCTCGTGTTAGCAGGAAACACGGCCAAGAAGGGTTTCCTGCGTGCTGGAGAGAGGAAGCTCCGTAATGCGCTGGAAGGCCGTGGTTAAAAATAACCCCGGTATATAAAGACCGCGGAGGGTCCCCTCGCTGGCTCACTCGAGCGCCGGCCGGCTGGACGCAGGGCCGAGCAGGTGGCTTGGGGCTCCGGGAAGGCCAAACCCCTGTCCCCGGGGCTGGGGAAGGCAGCGGCCAAGTTCACCGCCCTGAGGCTGCCTGGCTTCCAGAACTCAGAGTCAGGGACTCGCCGTGGGCGTTTCTGTTTGCAATCGCTTTTCTCCGACAGAGAATGTGACCTCGATCCGCAGTCAGGGGAGACGAACCCACCCACGTGGCTGAGCCGTGATTTCAGCTGTGCGTGACGGAGACACTGCGCAGCGCCCAGGCTCCGGGGTGGACAACCGGGGTTGGGATCCTGGTTCTGCTACCTAACTTTGGGTCTCAGTTTCCTCATCTGTAAAATGGGCTCTAAGCACTTACAGGAGATGGAATAGTGGGACCTCTATGAGGCTCAGCAATTTTATTCATTATTTCCAAGGATTTTTTTACTTCCTGGCAGAGGCATGTCCATATATTATCTCATTTAACTCAAGCACCAGTTCTAGTAGCAACGCCGCTTCGCAGCGTCACATATTGTCACAGTGACCCAAGACCGTGTGGCTGAGTTGTCGCAGGGACCTTATTTTCCCCCTGACAACAGAGCACCTCCTTACACGCTGCCCCTGAATGAAAAATAACAGATTTGGAGCCAGCGTCTTCCCAGTTTCGAGGCCCTTGTTCCTTCTGTTCTGCGCACAGAGGACGCCTTGCGTAAGAAGGTGTTCCGCCCTCCGAGCTGGGAGACGGGTAACTTCCCCTCGCTGGCTGTCGCTGCCCCCAGCAGCCAGAAAAGCAAAAGCCTGTGCCCAGCGTCGATGCCGAGGTTCCGGCTTCTAGCCCCGAGGTGGGCCGCGTGGATCAGGAACAAAGGCACGTACAAACGACCAGCACGGGAAAGCCAGACCCCACGGCGGAGTCCGCGCACAGGGAAAGGAGCACGGGGCGTGTTCTGCGCATCTCGACGCCCAGAAATCCAGCGGCCTCGGATGCAGCTGACACGTCCCTTGAAAGATGCGAATGACCGAAGTTCACGCGACAAGAAGGAGACCCCAGGAATAGCCCCGAGTCCAAGGAAGGAACCAGTGTCGTCTTGAAAAAAACCGTCCCCCAAACAGAACGCCAGGTCCCGGTGGCCTCCCTGGCAGATTTCCCGACGCATTTAGGGAGGAATTAACATTGGTTCTTCTCTACGAGCGAAACCAGGGCCCGGTCTGGGGCGCACTGGGACTGTCCTAGGTGCCAGCGGGGGACACTGGGGCTCCCCCCCAAAAGAAGGTCCCGTTCCCCTCCCTGGGGGGCGTGCTGTTCTGCCGTTAGGGCAGATGCCCGCTGGGGCTCAGGGAAATGAAAGACACGTTTGCCATCCAGAAATCCCAGCCGGCAGCGCCAGCTCCCCTGAAGGGCGCCTTTGTGTCCTCGTGTGGCCGCAATTAGCGCCGTCCCTCGCTGCGGCTTGGCTCCGAGGCCCCTTTCAGAAGTCGCCGGGTCCCCCCGCACCGGCTCTGACGTGGGCTATTTTTAACTGCCACAGGGGAGCTGTCACGGGGGGGACTCGGGGAGGGAGGATGGCGTCCGCCCTGGGTGACGGGGAGTCACCACCTCGGGCCTCGGTTTCCCCATCTGTCAAATGAGGGCTTTCATTCCAAAGGCTCAGGAGGGCCACCCGCCATCAACCAGCACCAGGGTCCGGCTCTCTCTGCCTCTCTCTGTCTCTCTCACGTTCTCCCTCTGGGTCTCGGTCTCTGCCTGTCTCTTTATACGTATTCTCTCCTCCCTCCATCTCTCTCTCTGTCTCTGTGTGTGTCTGTGTCTGTCTCTCTCCCCTGTCTCTCTGTCCCTCTCTTCCTGTCTCTGTCTCTCTGTGTCTCTGTCTCTGACTCCCTCTGACCCTCCACGTCTCTTCCAGGGGATACAGTTGTTTCTGCGTAGCTCCGGCTGGGCAGGGCAGACACTCCCCCCGCAAGGACAAAGAGGCCATCTCCGCCATCTTCTCTTTTTCCGTTGGAGACAATGTCACCGATTGATGGGTTGATCGTGCCACAGTGGCCCCTCCAGCTCCAAAGCTCTCCGTGGGTTCAGAGCTGCCCCCCGTCCGCACTTTCCAACGGGGAGACCTGATTGCTGTCTCATTCAGAGATTTCGGAAGAAGCCCATGTTCTCTCTGCGGTTCGATTTTCTTGGGGAAATAATGAGATGTCCAGGCCCCTCCGGGAGGGCGTTTCAAGCTCTGACAAGCTGTGCTCGGGGAGGGTCGTGAACTCCCGGCGGTTGGTCTCAGCCAAGCCCAAGTGCAAGGGCAGCTTTGCTCGTGCTCCGGGGACAACGCCGGCCCCTGCCCGCGCTGGGGTCAGGCCCTGCCACGGCCTCCGCTTTACAAGGGGAGACAGGCTCCGAGAGAGAAGTCCCCCACCCAGGACAACAGGGATGGTGCCTGGCCCCGGCAGCCCAGCTCTTAACCAAAGTTTCTCCTGACTGTTGGGATTCAGGCTCTTTTCCGGGCACCACCGGGCTCACACCTGGGGGTGTCAAGGGAGCCGCCCTAAGCCCCCTCATTCCCTAACACCCCACCGCAAGCAGGGTTGGCCCCATGGTAGCCCCTGGCCCCAGCGGTGACCCACACCTCCCCAGCCTATGGGTGGCATTTCCCCGGAAGGACGGTCGCCCATCCCCCGGGCCACCCAGGTCCGTGCTGGAACCCCAGCTGGCCATGCACTGAGTCCCTGGGCCTCAGCCTCCCCTTCTGCAGAGGACACATCAGCGGGCCCTACCTGCTTAAGTTCTTTCCGCCTTTTGGCCGTTCTGAATCGTGCTGCTGTGATCTTTGCGTGAATGCCTGTTTTCGGTTCTTTCGAGTGGATACCCCAAGAATACAGCACAGAATACCAAGCTGCCTCGGGTCTACACCGCTCGAGAGTGGAACCGCCACGCTACGTGGTAATTCTCTGTTTCACCTTTTGCGGAACCTGCCCGATTAAGCCCGAATCCTGCACACTCCCTGGGACAGACTTGCTGTCCACTGCCTGGTCGCTTCCCCTGGGTCACCAGGACCGACCCTCAGCCTGTACCAGCTCCCTTACCTGTGCATCAGCCCTGGTGGTGATTCAAGGAGATGACGCAGAAAAGCCCACGCCTTCTGCCCCACCGCTGCAGGCAGTGACCTGACACCTCAAGTGACGGTTTTTGTTCTCTTACCTCCTACTTCTCGCTAAGTTTTTTGTTTTCTCCTTTATGTAAGGTTTCCAGGTAAAACATAGGACGCCCACATACATTTGAATTTCAGATCAACAAGGAATCATTTTTAGTATAAGTATATCCCATTCCACACACTATTTGGGATATACTTACAACTTAAAAAATTGTTGTTGATCTGAAATTCAAACTTAACTGAGCGTCCTGCATTTTGTGTGCTAAATCTGGCGACCAGCCTTTGTTAACGGTTGGTTCTCACAGCCGGGCAGAAATTGAAGGTGACATTGTGTGACGTTGCCCCAAGCAGCTGATCGATCCCCCTGGCTGGTCTCAAGACCAGCATCCACCTTCTTCGAGAAGAAGTCTCTGATTCTCCACGAGTTCTGCAAGAAAAGTCTGGTGACCAAAGAATTTGTTCAGACCCTGGGAAATCTTTGAAGGTCCATTTCGATCAGATGACAAATGATCTAAATTGGTCCCCAAGCCCAGGCCGCAGGAAGGCCAGCGAGCAAAGCGCAAACGTGAAACGTAGCTGCATGAAAAGACAGCTCACTCGGCCCGGCCCCCGGGGCCACCAGGGTCTGATTCACGCTTCCTTGTATTCAAACCCAGCCTGTCGGGGGCCGGAAGGGCAGCGTGGCCTGAGCAGGCGACATTTCTCCCCCTCGACTATTTCCCAGAACCCAGCGCAGGGCCCGACACCTAGGCTTGGGGGGTGTTGGGCAGACCAAGTGAGGAAATCCCTGCCATCGGTCACTCTTCCTCGGGGACACCTGCTCCAGGGCCCCCGACCCATCAGGTGCGGGGGACTCAGAGCCCTGGCATTTTTAGAAGGCCACGGAAATATCTTAATTTCTTTTAAAAGCAGAAAGAAAGGGGGAAAAAAGAACTTCCAGGGCAGAAATAAGTTTTAAATTTTTTCTTCTCCCCGGGATGTTGGGGGAATGGAATTTTTAGGGCCTACGAAAGTCTATGGAAGTTTTTTAACTTTTTTTTAAATGGAGGAGGTTATGTCCCATTTCAGGCAATATCTGATACATACTTATGCTAAAAAAATTCATCGTTTATGAGAAATTGAAATGTAACTGGGCGCCCGCGTTTTCTATGCTAAGTGTGGTGACCCTGGCTTTGAGACGACTGGTTTTCCCAGCCGGGCAGAAACCCGGTGCGAGAACAAATGTGTGTCGGGTCCCGGAAGTCACACGGCAACCCTGAATCCCTCGCACAGAGATCGAAATGGTCTTGTTATGTATTTGCACTCTGAAGGAGGGAAAAAACTCCTTGCCTGTGGCAGATCAACATGGGGGGGGGTCCACTCTGTGTTTTTAAAAGTCCAAATTTATTTATTTATTTTGGAGCCAGGGTCTCACCCTGTCACCCAGGCTGGAGTGCAGTGGCGTCCTCACAGCTCACTGCAACCTCAAACTCCTGGGCTCAAGCAATCCTCCTGCCTCAGCCTCTCAAGTAGCTGGGACTACAGGTGTGCACCACCACACCTGGCTAATTTTTTTCTATTTTTGTTAAAGACAGGGTCTTGCTCTCACTCAGGATGGTCTCGAACTCCTGGCTTCAAGCGATTCTCCCACCTCGGCCTCCCAGAGTGCTGGGATTACAGGCGTGAGCCACCATGCCCAGCCCACTCTATGTTTTTAAATGTTATGAGGGATTAGCATGAGATCTGACCCATTTGTCAGATAACAAAACTGAGGATTGGAAAAGAGAAATAACTTGCCCACACTCTAGGCCGTGGCTTTCTAAAAAAAAAAACAAACCTTTTTTAGGGCAGTGATTTTGCGTCTTTTTGATGTCCTGGGCTTGGTGAGGCTCTGGATACTTTCAGTGTAGACAATGTGCCTACAACTCGCATTTAGTTTCAGGGGGTCCTTGGAAACCCCCAAAACTCACACAGGAGAATGAGCCCAGGTCGGGATCCGAAGCTGTGAGGTCAGACGGTTTAAATGATGGCTCAGGCGAGGATCAGCTGTGCCTCAGTTTCCCTCCCTTTGCTACAAAGTGGGGGAAACATTACTGGTTTTATGAGTCTCGGGGACTTAGGGGGGTTCACGCAGGGCCTGGCACATAGTAGATCTTCAATCAACACTAGTTTCCTTATTCTGTCCCTTAGGTCTGTGTCCCCACAAACTATCACACACACACCCACATAAGCACCGAGCTGGCTGTTTTGGGCTCACGCAAGACCTTCATGTCTATTCCAGAGGGAAAGAAAAAAAAAGAAGAAAAGAAAAGAAAACTCCCTTTTATTACACATATTTTCAAAAACTGCCCTTTCAGTGGAAACGTTTTTTTTTTTTTTTTCCTTAAGAAAAACCTGACTGTTAAACTCAGGTCTGCAATAAGCGGGCAGCTATTTTTAATTCCTGGGCACACACACCCGCCCCGCGTGGAGAGAAGAGAAGCCGTTTGTCCCCGGCAGCCTGTCCAGAGTGACCGACCGGTGACGTGGTGTGTGCAGGGTGAGGGGCACGAGCTGCCAGCCTCCCAGCAGCGCAAGAAACCTCCATAAAGATTCTAGACCATTCCTTCTCACGTTGCCAGAAATCATACCACCCGGGCTGTATCTCAAAGTTCCTGGTCTTCGAGCCGTTGTTTTCCTTTTCGTTTTTCTTCCTCTTCTTCTTCTTTTATTCATGTATTTATTTTTCTCAAATCACGTTTGTTTTTCCACCATCAAAGGCGCTGGGACACGTCTTGCCCTGGCCTCAAGCGTGCTGCTCTGACCGAGATCCGCAAACAGCCGGGTGTTTGGGTGACGCTGGAAAACCTTCTGCAGAAGGGAATCAAAAGCAGGGGGGAGTTTTCCAAAAATCGACACAGGACTTACGTAACACGGAGTTTGTGCAACCGGCCCCTGGAAACAAGGAGATCGGCCGCCCAGCCGCAGGGGTCTGGGCGCAGAGCAGAGAGCCCCGTGCTGGCGGCAGGATCCGGGAAAGCCGGGCTTTGGCAAGAGGCCTGACTCCTCCACGAAAGGGAGAGGGGATGTGGCTGCCGCTGGGAGCCGAGGGCATATTTGGAATGTGCTGGCCAGGCCGATTCTCGCAAACTGTCACGGAGATCCCAGGCAAGGGATCCTCGCTGCAGCCCCGAGCAGCTTGCAGCCCCGGCGCGTCTGCGGGTCGCTCGTGGTGTGCCAGGACTTCGTGGCCACTTTCTAGCAGTGTCTCCTGAATCCTCCTACAGCCCCGGCGGGGGGGGAGGGGGGAGCTCCACTGGGCGCCAAAACCCTTCTGTCATTTTACAGAAAATGAAACCCAACACGCAGACAGGGGAGACTAAGTCACAAGGAGGAAGCCGCCTAAAGCTACATCCACCTGCGCTCAGATATTGTCCTTAAAAGCCTCCCCCCCTTTGATCGCTGGAGTGTCACCTAGGGTGACGGCTGTCCGCCATGCGGACGTATCGTGGATGTCTCATTTTACAAAATTCAACCTGAGGGTGATTCACTCGCACTTCCAGGACTCTGGTCCCAAAGGCAGCCGGGTGGCGCTCTCCATACAGCCAGGTGTTGGGTTCGGGGTTTTCTTTCTCCACACCCTATGGCCCGTGCTTCTGGGGAGCCCTGCTCTCTCTCTGGGATGGGCGTTTTGCTTTCGCAAGCATTTGTCAATAAAATGGCACCACCACTTTGGAAAACCATCTGTCGGTGTCTACTAACACTATGACCCAGGGATCCCACTCCTAGGAAGTACCCCAAGAAGTACAGGTGACCCTTGAACAACACGGGTTTGAACTATGTGGGTCCACTTATATGTGGATTTTCTGCCTCCGCCAACCCTGAGACAGCAAGACCAAGCCCTCCTCTTCCTCCTCCTCCTCCGCTACGCAGTGTGAAGATGACAAGGGTGAAGACCTTTATCATCCACTTCCACTTAATGAATTATAAATATTTTCTCTTCGTTATGATTTTCTTAATAACATTTTCATTTCTCCAGGTTACTTGACTGTAAGACTATAGTATATAATACATATGCGAAATTCACGTTAATCAACTGCATTATTAGAAAGCTTGGCCAGGCGCGGTGGCTCACACCTGTAATCCTGGCACTCCTGGCCAAGGCAGGAGGATCACTTGAGGCCAGGAGTTCGAGACCAGCCTGAGCAAAAGCAAGATCCCATCTCTACAAAAAATAGAAAAGTTAGCCAGGCGTGGTGGCGCCTGCCTTGTAGTCCCAGCTACTCGGGAGGCTGAGGCAGGAGGATGGCTTGAGCCCAGGAGTTTGAGGTTGCAGTGAGCTGTAATGAGGCCACTGCACTCTAGCCTGGGTGACAGAGCAAGATCCTGTCTCAAAAAAAAAAGTTATACATGGGTTTCCAACTGCATGGGGAGGGAGGTGTCACCCCTAAACCCTGTGTTTTTCAGGGATCAACTGTAAATTCTTTTTTTTTTTTGAGACAGAGTCTCGCTCTGTCGCCCAGGCTAGAGCGTTAACCATAAATTCTATGTCCACAAAAAAGAAATATACAAGAGTGTTCATAGCCACGTTATTCATAATGGCCAAAAACGCAAAGAAGGAAACCACCCAAATGCCATCAGCGAATGGGCTGCGGTGTATCTGCTCGATGGAATACTACACACCCGGGAGAAAGAGCGAGCGCCTGCTGGGCATGGAACACGGGGGAACCAGCGGGGGTGACGCTGGGCGCTGAAGCCAGGTGTGAAGAGGGTGTTGCTGTGAGTCCACAGCAGGGAAATCAGCGACAGGCAGAGTCCCTGTCGCCTCCAGTGGCAGAGGGAGCCTTTGGGGTGCTGGGCGTTCCTATGTTTTGTTTTGCAGGTGACAGTCACTCAGCAAAATGCGCCACGCACACCGTTCAGATTAGCAAACCGTGCCGCTTGCAAGTTATGCCTACATTTGAAAAGATCCAGCAGGCGTTTATTAAGCGCCTGTTGCATGCCAGACCCCGAAGAGGCAGGGAAGTCAGAGACCCCGCCCTTCTGGCCAGCCCATCAGTCGGGTGGAGGAGGGACCACAGGGGACCCGGGCAGAACCCTCCACCCGGGATCGATCGGCTCCCGGCAGCCCCTGCTCTGCCTGGGGAGAAAAGGCAGCTGTGTCTGACTCTGGCGTGTGGGAGGCTGAGCACAGGGCTCCGCAGAGCGGGGACAAGGCAGAGGAGGCACGCAGGTCCCTGTGCGCAATTCCACTGAATGGGTGTTGCCAGGGGCCACCTCCCTGCCCGGATGAGCAGGACGAGGCCTCTGTGACCGGCCCGAGGTGCCCGGGCCCCCTCGTTCCCATGGAATCCGTCTCAGCAGCCAGGTCCGTCCCCGGGGCGCTGGAAAACCTCGTGGGAGCCCCCTGGGCGGCTCCTACAGGGCGGCAGTGGCCCCACTGCCCGACGGCTTCGCTGGTGACCCAGTGCCCGCCAGGACAAGGTGTGTCAGAGCTGCTGACGCACACGCAGCCTCCGCCGACGGCCACCACCCTTCGTGCACCAGGACAGCATGAGTCACGGACGAAGCCGTCGGATCGTCTGGGACGAGGCCCTTTGTGGCCACAAATCAATCAATAAAGTGAAAGACCCGGGCAGGTGGCCAGGTGGCCCTCTTTGGACTCAGCAAGGACAAACGCCATTGGCCAGTCGCCTTCAACAATCCTCCAAGGCAAACAGACGTCCCCCGCCTGTCGTGCTTGGGGACAGAGGACTTCCAACACGAACGTGGTTCCTCCATTCTGCCCTGGGAACCTCGCTTATGTGGGGCGTTGAGGCGCACGGCCCGGAGGACAGGTCACCTGTGCATTCTCCGTGTGCACCGTCTTTATCTGGAAGGAGGGGGCGCTGCTCTGCTCCCCGTGGAGGACACGAAGAAGACCACAGCCTCCCTGCCTCCGCCCTGCCCAATTCCACCCACCGGCCACCGGAGCGAGCCTTTCAGCTCAGCCCCAAAACCTCCCGGCGGCAACGGCACCTGTCCCGCCCATGATGAAGGGGTTATCCCAGGTGTGTGTGCAAATCGACTCTACGATGCTCCCAGATTCCAGTGGATTTGTACACTCACCTGGGATAATCCCTTCATCATGGGTGGAACCAGTGACTGCTAGCACATCGCTCCTTGAGTAGGTGACGTTCTAAGGCAGAGGAGAGAAAATTGCGCAGAGGTAATTAAGGTCCCAAATCATTTGATTTCAAGTTCAACAAGCAATAGAGTACCCCGGTGGGCCCAGCCTAATCAGGAGAGTGCTTTAAAAGAGAGTGTAGTGGTAAGTTTTATGTTATGTGCATTTTACCGCAATTAAAACAACAAAAAAAATTTGAGACAGGGTTTCACACTGTCACCCAGGCTGGAGGGCGGTGGTGTCACCACAGCTCGCTGCAACCTCAGACTCCTGGGCTCCAGCGATCCCCTTGCCTCAGCCTCCCAAGTAGCTGGGACTACAGGTGCGCGCCACCACGCCTGGCTAATTTTTCCATTTTTTGTAAAGATAGGGTCTCACTGTGTTGCCCAGGCTAGTCTTGAACTCCTGGCCTCAGTGATTACAGGTGTGAGCCACCACTATCAGCTAAAAAAAATTTTTTTTAATTAAAGAAGACTGTGTTAGACAGTGGAAACAACCCAGCGGCCACCAACAGATGAATGAATAAACAAAACGTGGGGTATGCACACGATGGAATGGTATCCGGCCACAAAAAGGAATGAAATTCTGACACACGCTACAGCGGGGATGAACCTTGAGGACACTGTACGAAGTGAAATGAACCAGCCACAAAAAGATAAACACTGCGCGATGCCACTTATGTGATGTCCCTGGAATAGGAAAATTCACAGGGACAGAAAGCAGAATGTTGGGTGCCAGGGACTGGGGTGGGGGGATGGGGAGTTAATATTTCATGGGGACTGAGTTTCAGTTTGGGAAGATGAGAAAGTTCTGGAAAAAGCAGCAATGGTGACACAACATCGTGGACTTATAAAGGGTTAAGATGGTAAATTTTTTGTTATGTATATTTTACCACAAATTTGTTTTTTAAAAACTATGTTAGAAGCCCATGCAGTGGCTCACGCCTGTAATCCCAACACTCTGGGAGGCCGAGGTGGGAGGATCGCTTGAGCTCAGGAGTTTGAGACCAGCCTGGGCAAGAGCAAGATCTCGTCTCTACTAAAAATAGAAAGAAATTGACCAAACAACTAAAAATAGAAAAAATTAGCAGGGCATGGTGGCGCGTGCCTGTAGTCCCAGCTACCTGGGAGGCTGAGGCAGGAGGATCGCTTGAGCCCAGGAGTTGGAGGCTGCAGTGAGCAGCAGGTGTCCCTAGAAGCCTGGCCCTCAGCCCTGCAACCCCAGGGTACAAGATTCTGCCCACAGCCAGAGACTGGTGGAGGGCCCAAGCCTCGGATGGGATCTCAGCCCCGCCGACGCCTTAAATTCAGGCTCATGGGACCCCAAGCACAAGACCAGCGAAATTAGATTCACCCCACAGAAAAGGTGAGACAATAAATGCGTTTTCTTTTCATCTACTACAAAAGAAAAATATCCTTCCAGGGGTCTGCAGTGGACTAAATATTTGTGTCCCCTCCCAAAACGCATATGGTGAAACCTTCATCTCCAAGGTGAAGGCGTTAGGTGACCAGGTCGTGAGGGCGGGGCCCTTGTGAACGGGATTCGTGCCTAGTAAGAGACCCCCAGAAAGAGCCCCGCCTTCTGCCACTTGAGGATAAGATGAGAAACGGGCCCTCAGCTGAGCCAGACCACAGCCAGGCCAGAGCTCGACTTCCCAGCCCCCAGAACCGTGAGAAGTCGCCGTCTGTTGTTCAAGCCACCCAGTTCACGACACTTCGTCACAGCGGCTGGAGCTAAGGTCCCTGCATCCTCCAGGACACAGCTCAGCGGGGTGCGCTCACACTGGGTGACCGCAGAGGGCAAAGCAGAGCGGCAGGATTTGAGGAACCAAGCGGGGCTGGTGCAGTGCACGGAATGAACAACCTCAAGGAGCTATTCCCCCCCCCAAGGCAGCGGTGGCCGGTGCCGCGTGCTGGAGAAGGGAGCGTAGCCTTTGGTAGCAAATGAAGACACCCACGGCCACCTGGGGAGAGGGACCCTGAGGACCAATTCCCCAAGTCACATTCCTCCCGCTGGCCAAACCTAATGAGGAGTCATCGGTACGTTAGCCTCCCGGGAGAGAGCGGAGTACTCCGGCCCCATCGCCAGCTTCCCGGCTCAGCGTGGAGACACTTTGTGGGCTGCCCCTAGAGTCCTCCGATCCCCGGCCTCATTGCTCGTGTCGCCCTCAGGCACTGGGCTCCCCAAGCAGACAGAAAAACCAGGACGTAGCCCCCAGTGGCCCCAGTTTCTCATGAACACGGGCAGTGAACGTTCCTTTGTGGCCTAACCCAGGGGCCAGCAAAGGTGTCTATAAAGGGCCTGATGTTTTCGCCTTTTCAGGACATCCAGTCTCCCAGAATGACTCAGCTCGGCCACTGCAGTGCCAGAGCAGCCATGGACAGCCTGTAAATGAGTGAGCGTGGACACGTTCCAATAAAACTTTATTTATAAAAACAGGCAACCGGCCCCCGGGCTGCAGTTTGAGACCCTTGGCCTAACCAATTCCCATCCACTGCCCATTTGGGAGCCCGGTGGAGAATTCACTGGAATGGGAAATGGTGCCGTCGTCGTGGAAAACAGTTGCACAGTTCCTCAAAGGGCTAAACCTAGAATTATGATGCGATGCGGCAGCTCCACTCCCAGGTATGTACTCGAAAGGACTGCAAGCAGGTGTTCGCAAAAAAGGCATTTACACGGACGTTCAGAGCAACATCCTTCACGAGAGCCAACAAGTGGAAACGACCCGGCGTCCATCCACAGACGCAGGGACCAAGAGAACGTGGTCCCTCCGTGCGCGGAACGTCACTCGGCCTTAACCAGGAATGGAGCTCTGACGCCGGCTACCACGTGGATGAACCCCGAAAACACGATGCTGAGTGAGAGAAGCCACACACAAGGCCGCACTGTGTGTGGCTCCATCTACAGAAACGTCTAGAACAGGCAAATCCACAGAGACGGGAAGCAGATCGGTGCCTGCCAGGGGCTGGGGGGAGGGGGGGACGGGGCGAGACTGCTGATGGGGACGGGGTTTCCTTTTGGCATCACGAAAATGTTCTAGAACTAGACGGAGTTGATGATTATTCACCAACACAGTGAGTGTGCTAAATGCCACTGAATTGTACACTTTAACATGGTTAATTCTATGTTATATGAATCGCATCTCAATTTTAAAAAAAAGCTAAAAACAAAAGTGAATGCACAGAACAGGAAGCCTTCGAAACCCCCCTTCTCCGGGGGTCTCTGCGTGGAATCCACACCCCCTGGCTGACTCAGGCTTCCTCCTGCAAACGGCCCAGGGCTCACGGTGTGTACAAAGCCGTCATCGGTCCCACGCCCCTTCCCGCCCTGGGCGCGTGTGAGCACACGGCCAGCGAAACCGATCGCTGGGAGTGCAGCCAGTGTTTTCTCAGAGGGGCGCCGTCCTGCAACGCAGGCACAGGTGTGACATCGCGGAGCTGTGAGTCATGGCTTGGCTGTGCTCGCCGCACGGCCAGCGTGAGTCAGGCTAGAAAGCTAACTGGCTCTCTGGTTGGTTCTCGCTCTCAACAGCCCAGCATGTGGCAGGTCTTCTGCAGTTCATAAGTCATTGTTTGGGGTAAACAGCCCGGATCACTCAGGGAAAGGCTCCCCTGGGTCAGAGGAGCTTGGACTTTACTTATTAAATTGCAAATGCTGACTTGGTGAGGTGGCTCTTGCCTGTAATCCCAGCACTTTGGAAGGCTGAGGCGAGAGGAATGCTGGAGTCCAGGAGTTCAAGATCCGCCTGGGCAACATAGCCAGACCCCATTTCTGCAAAAAATAAAAAAAATTAGCCAGCTGCATTGGCGCACGCCTGTAGTCCCAGCTAGTTGGGAGGTTGAGGCAGGAGGATGGCTTGAGCCCAGGAGTTGGAGGCTGCAGTGAGCTCTGATGACGCCACTTCTCTCCAGCCTGAACAACAGAGCAAGACCTTGTGTCAACAAATGAATAAATAAATAGATGCAAATGTCCAACGTATTTCATGTCGGGCCAGTGACGTGGAGGGAGGATTCCTTCCCAGAGCTGGGGAGGAAGCTCACTCCGGGATTTTCTGGAAATGCAAATCAGAGCTCTGTCTATGCTTAGACAGAGGCTCTCACCCAAGAAAACCTGGCAATGCCTGGAGACGTTTTTGGTTGTCATGACTCGGGGCAGGAGGATGCTACTAGCATCTAGTGGGTGCAGGCCAGGGATGTTCAACATTCTACACTGCGCAGGGCGGCCCCGCCACAGAGAATGATCTAGTTTCAACTGTCAAGAGTGCTGAGGTTGAAAAATCCTGCTTGAAGGCCCTTGTACCCCACTTCTCACCCGGCTTTTTGAGAACATATTTGGAGAATATATTTGGCGGGGGGAATGTAACTTAACCACAGAGCCCTTGTTCTTGCAGTGGATCTGGGCAGACCCAAGTTGCTGTGTGACCTTGGGCAGCTAGCTAAGCTTCTCTGAGCCTCCATTCTCTTTGGGATAAACAGACAATCTCACGGGGTTGCCTTGTGGATTAAATTGCTCAGAAGCTGTGGGGGACACCCGGCCAGCACCCTCCAAGACTGCCAAGGTCTCAAAAGACAAGATGAGAGACCAGGAAGACACAAAGGCTAAACGCATTCATCAGTGAAGGATCTTGGAAGAGAAACAGGACATTTGCGGGAAAACTGACAACACGTGAATGGAGTCTGGGGTTTAGTTAATAGCGTTATTGCCCAACGTTAATTTCCTAGTTTTGCCAAGCGTAGCGTGGTCAGGAAGCACGTTATCGCCAGGGGGATTCTGGCTGAAGGGGACCGTGGGAGCACTTCGCAGCCTCCTCACCACTGCCTGCGATTAGATTTACTCTGAAATAAAAAGTTTGGAAAAACAACAACTGTAAGCTGAGAAGACGGGAGAAAGCAGCAGTGTTGGGACATTCTTACACTAAAAGCCATTCCCCGTCTATCTGAAATGTATTTATTATTTATTTTTAGAGACAGGGTCACCCTCTGTCGCCCAGGCTGGAGTGCAGTGGCGCAGTCACAGCTCACTGCAGCCTCCACCTCCTGGGCTCAAGAGGTCCTCCCGCCTCAGCCTCCTGAGTCGCTGGGACTCCAGGTGTGCGCCATCACACCTGGCTAATTTTTAAAATTTTTTTGTAGAGGCAGGATCTGGCTATGTTGCCCAGGCTGGTCTTAAACTCTTGGGCTTAAGTGATTCTCCCGCCTCTGCCTCCTAAGTTGCTAGTATTACAGGCGTCAGCCACTGCCGTCTATCTAAAATGTGCCTTTAGCTGAGTTTCCTGGGTCTGCTATAACAAATAACCACGAACTGGGCGGCTTTCAGCAGCAGAAATTTGTTCTCCCCCAGTCCTGGAGGTCAAAAGGCCAAAATCGAAGGGCCGATAGGGTTAGTTCCTTGGGCTTGAAGGAGGGGAGGGCCGGGAACAAAGGTGATTTGCAAGGGTCCAGCGGTGTCCGAGACAGGGTCTGCAGGCCCGGCCCTGCCGTGTGGCTCCAGGGAGGTCCTCGTGCACTCCGGACACCGGGGCTCAGACCCGGGACCGCAGCAGCCTGGACTCGCGAGGTTCCCGGGTTG
>CAUYSK010011858.1:0-13346 GCA_963575035.1 Avahi laniger | reverse complement strand
GAATTCTAGAAGGAGGGAATAGCATCTCAGCAGCCAAGTGTCACATTCTGGTTCTGTTACTGATAGTGACAGTGGTCTCCAGGCAGCCTCAGTACCCTTGCCTCTCTGGGACACTGTCATCCTAGCAGGGCACCTGGCTGTGTGACAAAAGGTGGTCTGACGGGATAAACGGTATCAATTAATTACCATTCTTTGTGCTAGAATCACTTGTAGTTAGTCTCAGAATAAACATGAAATGGCTAATGAAATTTTATCTGTCTGCAGCAGAATTTTAATTTGCATGCTTTATGACACTAATATTTGTACAGTAGCCAGTGGTTAGCTTTTAAAGTCAGCCTTTCTCTTCATTTATCTAATGAAGCGTAGGAGGAAATTAGGGCTTTTTTCTTCCCCCGCCGCAGAATTTCTCCTTCCCCTGGGTATTGCTGGACATTTTCATATTTCTATTTCTTCACTTGCTTATTATTTTAACTAACGTTTGCTGAGTCCACTATGGGCAAGATGTATGGCAGGAGCTATAGGGAATTCTAGCTCTCAGGAAACAGGCATGCTTAGAGACTGATCGATCTTTTTCCTTTTACACTGAAGATAAGAATCTGCCTCTAGGCCGGGCGCGGTGGCTCACGCCTGTAATCCTAGCTCTCTGGGAGGCCGAGGTGGGCGGATCGTTCCGAGCTCAGGAGTTCGAGACCAGCCTGAGCAAGAGTGAGACCCCACCTCTACCAAAAATAGAAAGAAATTAATTGGACAGCTAAAAATATATATAGAAGAAATTAGCCGGGCATGGTGGCACGTGCCTGTAGTCCCAGCTACTTGGGAGGCTGAGACAGTAGGATCGCCTGAGCCCAGGAGTTTGAGGTTGCTGTGAGCTAGGCTGACGCCACGGCACTCGCCCCAGGCAAGAGAGTGAGACTCTGTCTCAAAAAAAAAAAAAAAGAAAAGAAACACAGTACAGGGATAAACTGGCACATCCTTAGGTAGAGAAGTATAAATGATAAGGATTTTTATTTATTAGAGACAAGATCTCTCTCTGTTGCCCAAGGTGGAGTGCAGGGGTGTGACCATAGCTCCCTGTGGCCTTGAAATCCTGAGCTCAAGCAGTCCTCCTGCCTTGGTCTCCCAAGTAGCTGGAACTATAGGTATGCATCACCATGCCTGGCTAGCTTTTCTCATTTTTTTAGAGACAGGGTCTTGCTATGTTGCACAGGCTGGCCTCAAACTCCTGGCCTCAAATAATCCTCCCACTTCAGCCTCCTAAATCACTGGGATTATATGTGTGAGTCACCGCAACTGGCTATAATAAAGATTTTTGGATATCAGTACTGAGAATAATTTTATTTAACACTTTAATAAATCAATTGAAAGGATAATCCTAAATTCTTGCAACTACTGAAATGCTAAATCAAGTGAATGCAAGAAGACTTAAGGTTAAACAAATTGGTTGAAAAAATGGCCAGTTAGCTTGAATATGGCCTAAAGAAAAGCACTATTTAGAAGAAACAAATATTTTTTCTCCTCCCAGCTTTATTAAGGTATAATTGACAAATAAAAATTGTATATATTTACAGTATACAACATGATGTTTTGATATATGCATATATTGTGAAATGATTAAATCAAGCTAATTAACACACCCACCACCTGACATATTTTTTTTTGTGGTGAGACTATTTAAGTAAATCTATTTTTTTGGGCCGGGCTTGATGGCTCACACCTGTAATCCTAACACTCTGGGAGGCCAAGGTGGGTGGAACACTTGAGCTTAGGAGTTCAAGACCAGCCTGAACAAGAGTGAGATCCTGTCTCTACTAAAAATAAAAAAAATGAGCTGGGTGTGGTGGTGCACGCCTGTAGTCCCAGCTACTTGGGAGGCTGAGGCAGGAGGATCACTTGAGCCCAGAAGTCTGAGGTTGCTGTGAACTAGGCTAATGCCACTGCACTCTAGCCTGGACAATAGAGTACGACTGTCTCCAAAAAAAAAAAAAAAATCTATTTTTGTCTTTTTATTACTGAGTTATAGGAATCCTTTATACTTATACTTTTATCTTTATATATATCCTTATATTTACACTTATACTATGGTTAGAAATGTTTGCTCCCAGTCTGTGGTTTGCCTCTTCATTATCTTAATGGTGTCTTTTTTGTTAATAATAAAATATACATAATATAAAATTTACCTTTTTTTGTAAAACTATTACCACCATCCATCTCCAGAATTTTTTCATCTTCTCCAACTGAAACTCTGTACCCCATTTAACATTAATTTCCCATTCTTCCCTCATCCAATGGTATCTCTTTTGAGAAAAAAAATTTTTTATTTTGCTAAAGACCAATTTACCATTTTTAAAAATTTTTCTTTTCATGTCCTCTTTAAAAAAATCTTTGCTTATCCCAAGGTTGCAGCAATGTTTTCCTATGTTTTCTACTGAAAGCTATTAATTTCAGCTTTTACAATTATGTATATGATTCAAATTGAATTAGTTTTTATATAAAGTGTGAGATATGGCTCAAAGTTCATTTTTTTCCCCACACAGATATCCAGTTATTCCAGCACCATTTGTTAAAATTGGACTACAGAAGTGCAGGCCTATTTCTGAACACTATTCTGTTCCATTGATCTTTATGCTAATACCCCTCACTGTCCTTGTAACTATAGCTTTACAGTAAATCTTGAAAGCAGGTAATATATTCCAGCTTTGTTCTTTGTCAAGATTGTCAAAATTCTTTGAATTTCCATGTACATTTAAAATCAGCTTATCAATTTCCATTAAAAAGTCAGTGGACTTTTGATCGGGACTGCAATTTGGGGAGAATGAACATCTTAATAATATCAAGTGTTCCAATCCAGGAACATGGTTTATCTCTCCACTTATTTACATCTTTTTTAACTTCTTTCAGCAATGTTTCACATAGTTTTCAGTGTAGAGGTCTTTCGCATCTTTTATTAAATTAATACCTAAGTATTATGTTTTGACGCTATTGTAAATAGCACTATCAAAATTTTTATTTTTCAATTTTTGTTACTAATATGTAAAAATAATTGATTTTTAGATATTAATCTTGCATCCTGCATCCTCATTAAATTCAACTGTTCTACAATATTTTTGGTTGATTCCTTATGATTTTCTATGTAAAAGATCTTGTCAACTGCAGATAAAGATAGTTTTACTTCTTCCTTTCTAATATTTATGCCTCTTATTTAATTTTCTTGCCTTACTGCACTGAGTAGGAACTCCAGTACAATGTTTACTAGAAGTGGTAAGAGCAAACTTGTCTTATTCTTGACCTTAGGAGAAAGCATTAATATTTCACTATTAAGTACAATATTAGCTGTAAATTTTAGGCTTAGAAAATTCTCTTTTGTTCCTAGTTTGATGACAATTTTTACTAAAAATGTGTGTTAAAATTTATCAAATGTTTTTTCTACATGAAATTGAACATACAGGTTTTCACCTTTATTCTGTTAATATATGAATTAGACTGATTTTCAAATGTTAAACTAACCTTGCATTCCTAATATAAATTTAAGTCAGATCTGTACACACAAAACATAATACAAATGCCAGTAAACTTGATAAAAACAGAAGAACAGAAGAGTCACTAACACTTTACCATGGGACTTCACCTCAAGCTTCACATTAAGTTCTCTAGGTACTTACACATCCATATGATGACCAGCACTCTGCAGTCCATCACCCATTTCTTTTTCTATGGCACTCCATTCACTAGGAAGAAAAAGATAAAACTAAAAGCATTATGAATTAGAGCTACGAAATATTATTATTTTTAGAAATAGGGTCTCACTGTGTCACACAGGCTGGAGTGCAGTGGCACGTTCATAGCTCATTGCAGCCTTTAACTCCCGGGCTCAAGCAAAGTGACCCTCCTTGCCTTAGCAACCACCCTAGCTGGGTTTGTTTGTTTTTTTCTGTAGAGGCAAGGTCTTGCTATGTTGCCCAGGCTGGTCTCGAACTCCTGGCCTCAATGATTCTCCTGCTTCAGCTTCCCAGGTGTGAGCCACAGTGTCCAGCATGGAATATTATTAAAGGGACTCTTCTCAGGATTTTTTTCTAGCTAGCTTTTAAATAATGTACTCACATTTGGATTTATTTTCTGTGATTCAAATTTGCTGTTTTCCCCTTAAGTTTAAAAACTAAATCTGGCCAGGCACGGTGGCTCACGCCTGCAATTCTAGCACTCTGGGAGGCCGAGGCAGGTGGATCGCTCAAGGTCAGTTAATATAACTGCAGATCATGTTAATATAATTAATAGATAATACAACCCACAGGTACTTCATTCACCTAATTTTTGAGCATTTTATTATGTGCTACCATCTCAAGGTAAACATAAGACAACTCATATTCTTACTAGCTTCTTAAATTCCTGATCCAAATTTCCAATTGCTTAATAGAAATCTTTAATTCAAATGCAATCTATCCACAACAGAACCCTTTAACTCATCCCTCAAACCTGCTATTTCACCTACAGTATCTATCCCAATCCTCCTAGTAACTCAGCTACCCTCAAATTAAATCTTGGTATTCTTAGGCTGGGTGCAGTGGCTCATGCCTATAATCCTAGCACTTTGGGAGGCTGAGGCAGGAGGATCATTTGAGGCCAGGTGTTTGAGACCAGCCTGAGCAACATAGCAAGACATTGACTCTATAAAAAATAGAAAAATTAACCAGGTATGGTAGCATGTACCTACAGTCCTAGCTACTTGGGAGCCAGGATGATTGTCTGAGCCCAGGAATTTGAGGTTGCAATGAGGTATGATGATGTTATTGCACTCTATCCCAGGCAACAGAGACCCTGACTCAAAAAAAAAAAAAAAAAAAAAAATTCTTGGTATTCTTAGCACCTACATAGTAGCAGGAGCTCGGAAACTGTGTGCTGAATGACTGAAAGAACCCATTGGTAAGTCTTACCATTTATGCCTCACTAATTAGTCTTCACTGGCATTGCTCTGGTTCAGATCTTGATTAAATGACCTCGACCATCTCTGGTCTCCCTGATTCACTTTTTGTGAAATGTTTTAGATGTAAAGCAGTTTTCTATTAATTTATTGAGTTGGCAAAAAGACAAATCTGTACAATATTTATAATGTGACATTAACGCAAATAATTTTCTTTAAAATTTGATTCAACCAATTGACTTTTTGTCTACGTGTCTCTTAAATGAATAGAATTTCATTGGCCGATTACAATTAATGTGCTACCTTTGACAGTATTTGATTTACACTAATTTCCCCCCATGTCTCCTTATGGGATAATGATTTATGTTAATTTTTAAATGAGCAATGCTCCCAAGCTTAATTGGGGTTCCAGTTTGGGTAATATTCTAAAAATCAGGACTGACTCATATGCATAAATCTAAAAGCAATTAACGATAAGTCAAACAGCATGTGGTAGACTTCAAAAAGTCGAATATTATTTGTCTTTCTTCCCATTATACTATTCCTTTATGTTTGGCCATATATTTTCATATATTCCTCATCCTAGCAATGACTTTACATTTTTACAATATCGATAAGCTTCTCTTCATTAAAAAATGTCTCATAATCCTGATCTGCCCCAACCTGCATTTAATTTTAATGTATTGATCAACCAAAGACATATGCATAACCTATTACTCTACAAATGAATTTAATAAATTTGGGTCCATACTTGACATCTTATATTCGAATGAATTTCAGATGAATCAAAAATGTATGAAGGGGAGGTGGGGATATATAAAACCACAACAATGTATAAGAAATGAGAAAATTTTTTTATAATTCAAGGTGGGGAAGGCCTTACTAAGATACATACAAAAATTGCAGACTATTATTATTAAAAGGAAAAAAACTAATCATTTATATGTAATTGAATTTAATAAACAGAATATTCTATATGTGAAAGCCACCATAAGAAAAGTCAAAAGACACATGCAAACTGAAAATAAATTTGCAATTCATTTCACAAAGACCTAATCTTACTAAAAGATAAAGAAATCTTGAAAATCAATAAGAAATAAGCAATCAGCCCTACAGATAAAAAGACAAAAAGATACATACAGAGAACTCATGAGATAGGGGAAAAAATGGCTATTAATCATAAGAAAATGTCTGACTTTATTCATAATTAGAGAAATATAAATTACAACTATAGGTGCTCCCTGACTTATGATGGGATCACATTCCCAATAAACTCATCCTAAGTGGAACCATCGTAAATCTGGGTCCATCTGTACAATGAGAAACCACTCTTCATCATACGACCAGTAAAGGTAAATTTGCTAACACAGAGTATGGGCAAGGGTGTGAGGAAACAGGTACTAACACTTTGCTGGTGGGAATTTAACATCTTCAGCACAGGGTAAAATAGCTTCTATCTATCAAAACTATAACTATCCTTGGACTCGGTAATTCCACTTCTAGAATTTTATCCTACACATATACTCATGTATGTGTGAAATGATGCGAATATATATTGCACACTGAATGCAATTACAAAAGACTGGAAATAATTACTGAGACTGGTTAAATAAATTATGATACTTCTGTTCAATAAAACCCAATACAGTTATTATATTTACTGATAACACTATATCTTGGAGAGCAGTTCTTTAAGTGAAAAAAGGAAGCTAAAGCAAATGAACAAAGCAATGCATACAACATGTTCTTTTTTGTGTTAAAAAAATGGAAAAATGCATTTGTTTGTATACTAATATATTATGTTTATAGTACTACATTTCACTAGAAGGATATACTAGAAACTAAGAAAATGATATTAGTTGTCTTAGAGCAGGAGACTTGGGTGGTTGGCCGACAGGGGCAAGGAGACTTTTCATTGTATCGTTTTTGTTCCTTTTGAATTTTGTTCTATTTGAATGTATTAACTTTTCAAAAATGTAAAATGAATGATATTTTTAAATTAATTCAATCAAAAAACTTATAATGGAACATTTGCAAGGACATTTTTCTTATAAAAAGATCTGAATAATAACAACCAAAATAATGAACATATAGAAATTCACAAAAGAAAATTATTTAAAAATAATTAAAACATGCAAGTTATATACACAAATATTCTAATTATTAAAATTATCCCAAGACTGAAAAAACTCATCTCGCGAAAGTCTTTATAAATTATAAAACAACAAAAAGAAATAAGAGAAAGAGAAAATCACTAATTCTATAAGAATAATTTCCCGTGGAATCTTCTTAGGCATTCTGCTTCAATCAGAGTAGTTTAATTTTATCTGCTCAATATATGGAATTTCCTCACTGTTTTTTATTTAAAGGAAGGCTTTAAAATGAAAAGCAGATACCTGAAAGCAGGAAAACCACTACTATGGAACATCATTTAAAAAAATAGTTTTCTCTCCAGACTCATAAATTTCTAAGAATTACTGCTTTTAGGCAAAGCGCTAATTAGAGCTAACTGTTATTTATTTTAAAAGTTTGTATAATGCTTACCTGAAAACTCGCCCATAATTCCCATGCACTTTATATACACCATAGAGTCTATCTGCTACTCTCTGAAATAAACATTTAACAGAAATTGCTATTAGGTCAAAATTATACACAGATTACGTTAAAAAATTTCCATCTCCATCAAAAAAACAAAGAAACAAGATAAACAACACAAAAATGCTTAGTAGAATAAACTTGGAAAACATGTAAAAGAAAAAAAATTAATCTCCAAAAAATCCATCCCTCCCAAAAAAAACAAAACCAGTACTCTTATTGTATTTCTTGTACCTTATGCTTTCATATGTCTTTTTATGCATAGTTTTTAATTACTGTTTTAAAATTTCCTATAGCAAGGGAATGTTTATCTAGCAGATTAATATTACCTTTAATAAATACCGTTTAAAATAGTTGCACAAAATTCCACTGAGTAATGTATAAAATACACAAGCATTCCTTGTTGAATAACTTTATTGGATATTTAGTTATTCCTAATTTTTTAGTATTATAATGTAATAAGCATATCTAAAAGTAAGGCTTCTTCCTTCAGACTGATTCCTTATGTAAATTCCCCAAATCAGAATTTACAAAGGAAAATGCTTGTATTGGGACTACAAGCATTTTCAATTCTATTAATATAGTTTTACATTTAAATGCTGCATATATGCAATATACTTCTATGTTACTTGTCAAGAGGTAACTCTTTCTAACCAACATATTAAATATTTAATAACAGAATTACCATTTAGATCACTGAGATGAAATGTGTACTGCCAAGCCATTCACACAAATTTTACAAAAGTTACAACAAAATACCATATATGGTAATTAATTTGCTTTACTTTCCCCCAAAGTGTTATGGATATGAACTGGAAGCTAACCCCACATAAAACCCTAAAAAAAATTTCTAGTACACAGTTTCTAAATGTAAGCTCTGAGGATAAATTACCTCCCTGATTCCTCAAACAAGAGTAACTTGAGGAATTAGGCATTAACCCTACAATGAATCTTAACCCTTTCAAGACTTCAGCTTAAAGTGAAAGAATCATCTCTTTAAATACCTGCAACAGGTCTAAGAGGATCCTAAAATGTTTTCCATCTAGCCTTGGCCTGCTCTGAGGGAACACACACCCACTAGACAAGGGGTCGGTACACTACAGGCCTGCTGCTTGTTTTTGTAAATAAAAGTCTTACTGGAGCACTGTCATGCTCATTCATGTTAGTATAGTCTATCTGTCACAGCAGAGCTGAACAGATTTGACAGGGACCACAGAGGCAACAAAGCTGGAACATTTACTACCTAGCCTTCAGAAAAAGTTTGCTGGACCCTGCACTGGACTCAGCTTTCAGGACAAAGCTCATAGCCCTATTTCTGCTTGAAACTCTTCAGGGTTATCCCCAGACCTCTAAACTAATTTCTCTAGGATGTCATTTCTCGATTATTTTTTGAGCATTCTATAGACTGTTAAATTTTAAGTGGTTCCATCATCAAGTTAGTTTGGAAAACACTGAGGTATTATAATAAAGTTTAACAGGCTTTTTTTCTGTAGACTTTTTGAGATGGGGGTCTTGCTACGCTGTTCAGGCTGGCCTCAGACTCCTAGGGTCAAGCAATCCTCCCGTCTCAGCTTCCTGAGTATCCGGGACTACAGGTACATATAACCATGCCCAGCTTTCTACAGGACTTTGTTGACCTTTTACACTGCATATGAATCATGAGTATTCAAGGGAAAGATATAGTTTGCAGTAGGGAATATCTTATAGGGCTAGCATTCCAAAGAATATATGATAGAAAATATCGTTCTAGACCACTAACTTTTCTAGATCCCAGTACTTTTAGATATCAAACTTCCTTCCTATAATCATGGGAGAGAGAAAGAGAACTTGTTAAATAACCACTTAACAACAGAAACCAGAAGCAATGTGAGTACACAATGCAGATCCAACACATTCAAAGAAAAATTTTGTGAATCCCAGATGTTAAAAAGTTTGTTTCTGGCCGGCGCGGTGGCTCCCGCCTGTAATCCTAGCTCTCTGGGAGGCCAAGGCAGGCCGATTGTTTGAGCTCAGGAGTTCGAAACCAGCCTGAGCAAGAGCAAGACCCCGTCTCTACTAAAAGTAGAAAGAAATTAATTGGACAGCTAAAAATATATAGAAAAAATTAGCCGGGCATGGTGGCACATGCCTGTAGTCCCAACTACTCGGGAGGCTGAGGCAGAAGGATTGCTTGAGCCCAGGAGTCTGAGGTTGCTGTGAGCTAGGCTGACGCCACGGCACTCACTCTAGCCAGGGCAACAGAGCGAGACTCTGTCTCAAAAAAAAAAAAAAAAAAAGTTTATTTCTTTAAAGTATATCACTCCTGGCAGCTGATAAGAAAGGGAAGAGCTTCTACCATAGCAATTAGAGCTCTGGAAAATATATTGGTCCACTGGGTACAACCAAAAGAAGCAAGGTCATCACACACCAAAGAGGTGAGCAACTGCATAGGTGTGGACACTCTACTCATGAAGTAGGCAACGAAGAGACACTCAGCAGTTACTACTGGACCAGCAATGTTTCTGGTATGAGTTCTTCACAGATGGAAATAAACTGTTCCAACCAACTTAAACTAAAACACGAAGTGAATGTATCTAGATTATCAGGTTGTGAGAAAGACGATGAAGCTAAGAAAAACTATAAATTATAAATAAAAAATTATCATTTCTAAAGAAAAGGAAAGGAAAAGATGTCAGAGAAATAAAGCATGAATGATTAAAACCTGAGACAAGACTGATTAATGGCTGTTGGTAATCAACAATATTGGTGCCAGGGAGAAGGGGCTGTACCTAATGTTTAGTTCAGACTGCTAATCAATTTCATTTCCATTGACAAGTCTTTCTTTTTGAAAATTCGTCATCAGACAACTGACAGGGGAGGACTGACACCTAGCAAATTCTATGAAAATAGAAGAACTGTGGCAGCCTGATCCAATTATCCCTCCCGGCTCCGAATCACATGGAACTAAGAATGCCTTTTCTATCCTCACCGAAGCAGTAGAGGATTAAATGCTGAAGGGGACAGAGTTCTATGACATGCTATGAGATGATGTCATTTTAAAATTTGGACACACATAACTTTTTTTTCTTAATTCTCCCAAGGAGTCAAAGATTATGAGATTCAAGACTCCTGACACTTTCTGCAAAATGGTTTCTTATCAGCTGCCAGTATAATACTTTATACTGCCACCATCACTAAACACTTCACAAACACTAGATACCATCATCTTGTAAAAGTGACTATATCTTCATCAAGTGGTTTTCTAAAAAGAAAAGAAAAAAAAGTAAAAAACAAAAGTGACTACAAATGAAATGCTAAATGTATCTCAAAGATCATAACTTGTGTTTTTAGAATAGTAGCAGTTAAACACCCCGCCCACCCTTGTAGATTTGATTTCCCATAGAGAAGCAGCATAGAGTAGTGGAAACAAGAGATTTGGAGCCAGACAAATATGAGTTCACATTCCACCTCCTTCTTACGTCAGGGTTTGACTTTGGAGAATTTATTAGACCACTCCAAGCCTCACTGTTATATTTTTCTTTTGGAGACATGGAAACGACCTTCATCACATGACTTTGTGAGGATTAAATAATGTTTCTCAGGTTAAGGGCAACAAGCAGGGTGGCTCAATGAGTATCAGTTCTCTTCTTCCTCACCCTACTTGAATTCCCATCCTTTGTCAATGTATCATTTGTAGGTGGGTTAAGAGCATGGGCTCTGGAAGTCAGATTTAAGGTTTAAATTCTGGCTCCAAGTATCTATTTATTGTGTGACACTGGGCAAATTACTTAACTTCATTTGCCCCTGTTTCCTAATTTGTAAAATGGGGACAGTAACAGTACCTACCTTCAAAGGGCTGCTGTGGGAATTCAGTAAGAAAAGTATGATATGCTTGAGTAGCATGGATGATACACAGAGGTAATGAATGTTAGAGATCAGTGTAACTTTCCATTTGTTTTAGCTCACTAAACATAAATAATCTCATCTGAGTCTCATAACTCTGTGAGGAAAGCACCTATTAATATAACGAAAATGTATTCAGTACCTACTACGTGCGAGGCAGATACTATTCTCATTTTCCAGCAAAGAAAACAAACTCTGAAAGGTTACTAGATATGTCTGAAGAACCCAGGAAATGGCAGAGACAAGCCCCAAACTCCGCTCTTGTTAGTCTAAGGCCACCCACCCTTTCTGGTAGCTCTGTTTTGACTTCTTAAATATTTAACTCTTTAACCCACCTGTAACTTACTAATATTTTTTGTCTTTTCTAGTTTCAAACGAATTCTTGACAGAAAAGATACTCAATTCTACATAGCCTTCCTCTGTTAACAATTCATCGTGTCTCCAACAGTGCCCAAGCCTTCTATCTAGTCTTGACACTCTGGATGTTATGCAAAGACCCTTCCTGTGGCACTTTCCGTGGTGTTTGCAGGCGTTGGTCAATGTGGGGCTTTAACTTTCCATTTTTACTTCACATCACTCCTGTTACTGTCCATGACTAACTAAATGGTCTTTCTCCCAGTTTCACAGTGTTTCAAAACATAAGCTAATCAGAAGTCATTATTGTTCTCATTTATACAGTCAGAATTTCAACGGGACTCACAGATCAAGTGCTGCATTTCCTTTGAAGACCTCAAGCTGTCTTCTATGTCTATAAAGTTTCTGAAGCTTGTTTTCAAAAAGTTTAGGATAAACATCTATACTACCTAGAATTCTCTTACTTGGCTATTACAAACTCTTTGATGACAAGGTCATTTTTTTAGAAAATTTATCTATCTATTTCTCCACAACAGCAGTGGTAAAAGGGTCACCTTCTTTAAAGTTACTTGTCACATATACATTACCAACTAGTCCCCTCTCGTTGCTTACAATTAAATTCAAGAAACAATTTATTGTTTTATCAGATCTTTTTAAACATAAAACTGTGAGCATATACATTTATTCATTCATTCAATAAATATTTAAGTGAGTGCCTACTATGTGTCAGGCACTATTGCACGGCTTTAGAAGTAAGAAAACAAAGCACTTGCTTTTGTGGAGCTCAAATATACTAGCAGGGGAGACAACAAACAAATGAGTACATGATACAGTGTCAGAGAGTATTGCTCCAAAGACAATAGTAATAATGGAAAATGACAGAAAACGATAAACAATGACATCTTATTTTACGTAAGATGCCCAAGAAGGATCTCTCTGAAGAGGCACTTGAGCCAAAAACTGAACGACAAGTAAGAACATGCCAAGAGCGGATTTCGAAGGTGAGGAGTGAGTGAAAAATGGTACAGGCGTGGGAAAGAGCAAATGAAAGTCCTAGGGCAGAAACAAGTTTGGCATGGTTGAGAATAGTTAGAAGGATAACAGAGCTAAAGTGGAGTGGGCACAGAGTAAAAAAGAATATAAAAAGAGTGTGTGAGGGCCGGGCGTGGTGGCTCACACCTGTAATCCTAGTTCTCTGGGAGGCCGAGGCGGGCGGATTGCTTGAGCTCAGGAGTTCGAGACCAGCCTGAGCAAGAGCGAGACCCCGTCTCTACTAAAAATAGAAAGAAATTAATTGGACAGCTAAAAATATATAGAAAAAATTAGCCGGGCATGGTGGCGCATGCCTGTAGTCCCAGCTACTCGAGAGGCTGAGGCAGGAGGATCGCTTGAGCCCAAGAGTTTGAGGTTGCTGTTAGCTAGGCTGATGTCACAGCACTCTAGCCCAGGCAACAGAGTGAGACTCTGTCTCAAAAAAAAAACAAATACAACATAAGTCCATCTATAGAATCTTTATTTCGTGGACCTCACATATAATTTCTTAGGAAAATATTATAAATTAGAACAATTTATACATAAAAAAGGAAGTGTTTTGCCTTTT
>CAUYSK010011857.1:0-23074 GCA_963575035.1 Avahi laniger | reverse complement strand
AGTCCCAGCTACTTGGGAGGCTGAGACAGTAGGATTGCTGGAGCCCAGGAGTTTGAGGTTGCTGTGAGCTAGGCTGATGCCACGGCACTCACCCCAGGCAAGAGAGTGAGACTCTGTCTCAAAAAAAAAAAAAAAAAAATGTAGAGAATACAAACAACAGTGCAAAAAATAAAACAGGTTGTTTCCATATTCTAGGTGGTAGAGTTGTGTGGTTTTTAATTTCTTCTATACATTCTAAATTTTTTGTTTTTATGATAACTTAGCATTATTTTTATAAACAAAAGTGGTAATACATTGAGCAATATAAATTTATAACTGAACAAGTGAGTGGGATTAGAAACTGAACTCCTTTGTGTGGCTGACTCTTCATTAGATTGTTTGAATAGATTTAGGGATGACCTTCATTGATGCTGAACAACCATTTAGGAATAATCAGAGTCTATAATGCTTTCTGGAATCAGATTTACTCCCATAAAATATTTCATCAAAATTTTAAGTGACTATGTTCTACCCTACTGAAGTGAGATTCCTAACCCCAACAGAAATGAATGACTTCTTATGATCATGATAAACGTTCTATAAAATATAATAGATTTGTAAGTTAACATGTCAGAGTAAGGATTTGCGGGCCATCTGTCAAAGAAAAGGGTTAAGGGTTTACCTCTTCATGAATTCATTGCCCATTTGAAAAAGCCAATCTACTTAGAGAAAAATTCAATTCCATTACATTTCATTGGCCATGAGGAGGGGTAGGTGGAGGTGAGGCAGGAGTGAGGCCACGTTAGACTGAACCCCATTGTTTAGTTCAAAGTTTAAACTTGTCACAGCTAGAAAAGTAACTCAAGGGGAATGTGTTATGGACAGTAGGTCACAAATAACAATGTATTAAGGGATAAACTTTTTTTCATATCCTTTAGTTTGAAAAACTATCCATAGTGACAGAATGGGATACTAAACATTTTTAAAGTAGTAATTTTAAAAGTTCTTTCTGTGAAGGAAATGACATAGTATAAAGCTATTCAAGTTGTTTTTCAATGCAGATGAATGTAAATTAGTTAAATTTCACTGATGATACCTTGGGCCAGTGAAGATCATTGTTGGAAGTTAATTTAGTCCTGCCATTTCCTTAATCTTTATAAAAGATGTTGATATTTTGCTGTAGTTTGAAAAGAAATTGATGGAACCCAGGTCTACTAACAGCACTGGATTTATGGTTGTACTAAATTCCTTTTAAGATCCTTTTTAACCGTAAGACTTCATTATTTCATATAACACTTATTTTTAGGACTAGTCAGGGCTCACCAGGAGGAAATGCTCTGCAGCGGTCCCTGCATGTGCAAACTCTGCTACCTCTGGTGGAGTCCAGACCTAGTAGCCTTTTTCCCTCCTGCCTGCCAGGCCACGGTCCTTTGGCTCAAGAGGTTGCTTTATTGTGTGGCTCCATAAGACTCTTCTGGATCATGATCAGCTTTTTCTTGCCTCCTTACCCAGGCTCCCATTCCTGTCTCCTTCCTCATCCCGTTTGGCATGTGAACTTTGACCCCAGGCCATAAATGATCGCATTTGTGCCCTGTGTGTTACTTGGGCCCCTGAGTGTCATACCCTGCCTTGTCTCGAACCTTGCCCATTTCCTCTGGTGTTTTCCTCAACATCCTGCGTTGTGGCTAGCTTTTCTTTACGATTCATAGTAACCATTCAGATTCGGTTTTTAGTCCTGACTCCTTCTGACCTACCTTTTCCTGATTTTGTGACTGATTTTGATTTGATGCTTACTCTTCTGTCTAAAAGCTGTCTTTTTTATACAAAAATGGGGAGCGTCACATTGGTCATATCACTGACAATATTTAAACAAGGGGCAAAACCTCATGTTAATTTTATGTAGTTTCATTAAGCATGAGACTCTGTGCAAGGCTAATCTGTGGGGATTAAATTATTAAAAAGTGCCAGAAGTACCCCAAAGTATCAAGCATTGTTATGTGGCTGCCTTAATTCCTAAAGATCACATCATTTCATTGATTAAAATACCCAACACCGTTGTAATTCTACACTGAAATATAAATCAGTGGCTCTCAACCCATGATTATGTATGCATGTGGAGAGGTTTTAAAAAAAATCCAAGTGTTCACACCCAGAAACTCAGATTTGGTTTGGAGTGGAAGCCGGGCATTGGTAGCTAATCGGGCATTGGTAGCTAATCAAAGCTCTGACGTTGATGCTATGTGTGGAAACACTGGTCTAAAAGTCCGTATTCCACATTCTTTTGGTAATGTGTTCATTTTAAAATAGAACCTTAAGAGGGATTCTTCCTATTTTGTGGCCTCAGGTATGGAATTTGTTTCCAGGGAATAATCTTCAGTTAGTTCATTTTAGAAACTTCTGCTAGCTTGTCTAATTTTCTGCTCCAAATAGGGAAAATTGATTTGCTTTGCTTTTTACTGAGAATTGACTGTTACCATGTATCTGAGAGGTTTGCATTAGAATAACCTGCTGCAAATAGCCACAATTAATGTTACATGTTATTCTGGTTAAATTTTATAATTTGTTTTCTTTCAAACCAATTATGTATTTTATATCTACCAGACTTTAGTTAGTCCTCTATTTTACAGAGTTGGTCTAGATTAAAAACACAAACTAAAGCAAGTTGAGGCCATTTGACAAAATACTAAATAGGAATATAATGCTTTATGGTAGAATAAAATAAAACTGCTTCTTAAAAGGATTAGAAGCCTTGTTAACTGTATTTGTGCTCTTGTTAGAGACCAAAAGAAGTACCAAGAGTCCTGAGAGCATTATTATGTAAAGACATCTAGACTGGTATTCACTGGAATAATATTACCAGCTCTGCCACATTTGCCATCTCACTGTTTTTAAGATTCCGGCAGATAAGTTAATTCTTTTGTCCCTTTTTTCCTCTCTGTCCCAAAAGATATGGGTTGGATCTTCCATTTAGCCTTCATAACATGTTGGAATGTTTTGGCTTAAAATAACAGAAAACCCTAATGCAAGTGGTATAGACAATGATGAAATGAATTATCTCCTACAACAAGAAGTTTCCAGGCTTCCCCAAGGTGGTTTATTTAGAATTTCCCTACCCTGCTATCCTCTGACTGTCAGCTTTGTCCTTCAAGTTCAAAGTTATTATAGCTGCAGCAGTTCTGGACATCGCCTCTCAATAATGTCAGAATTCAATATCTCTTCTTAAGAGGAAGGGACTCGTTCCTAAAAGCTCCCTATCTCATTTCATTTGCCACATCTGGGTCACATGCCTTTGCTACACAGCATCGTAAGAGAAATATAAATTAAGATGAAAGAAAGAAGATATGACAGATGAAAGAAATCTGTCAAAAGAGCTAGGTTTACCTCTTCACTGGCAAGGGAATTAGAATTTCTGATTAATTTGGACTAAGCAGGATCTACGTTGACACACTTGAGGGTGGGAGATCACTGGGGCTCTGAGACAAGGATCATGGACAGGCAGACATGTCTGGTCCAGGTGCTGCCCCGTGACCAAAGACTCTTTCTCCTTACCCTCTTCTCCTCTCCCATCTCCCATCATTTTGCTGGAGCTGAATTTATGGAGTTTGTCCTCTAAGTTTTCTTTCTGCTTAATTTTGCCAATGCTTCTTCCTTTAAGCTTGCCTTAAAATCTGCACATTTCCTTATAGCATAAGTGTTCACCACCTGTTGCGTGCTCATTAAGAGTATTTTTCTTCTTTATATATTAAGTTTTAGATAAAATTTACTACTTAGTTTCCACATATTTTAAAATTAGATTTTAATTTCCAAGTGAACAAACACAGATTGTTTTTTGTGAATACTGATGGCAGAACAAATGTAAAATTGGTAGTTGAAGAGAAAAAACAGGGAGACTTTTAGAGATGATTTATTTAAAAGAACACTGAGTGCAGAACCGGCATTTTATCTTTAAAGTTATGTTCAAGGTAAAAATCATTTATCTAAAATTCAGTGAACAAAGTGTGAGACAAATGTCTTAGTTCAGCTCATTTAATATATTACCTCAATGAAATAATTTTGTATTGGTTATAATGTTAGCTTTCTTTGAAAGATACATTTAACCTTGAATAATCCTAAAACATTTTTTTTTTTTTGCCGATAATATATGTCTTGTTTTCAAAAGTTGCTTCCTCCTACATTATTCTGATTCTTCAGTAAATAGTCTGAGGATTTTCTTTTCATGGTGGATTTATAATGTAATGGAGTCTGAAACTTTATGCTGTAATGGATATTCTATACAGTATTATAAATAAATAAAACTTTAAATAGAATGCCATGTTTAATTCCTTAATACTAAGAAGGAAAGATAACAACTAAGATTCAAAACAAAGAATTTTACTGACCCACAGTTGTTAATATTTTCTGTCTTGTTCCAGTACTATAATAAACCCAAGATTATTATGCCATTATTTCTAAAGCTGAAATACTTTTATATGTAAGGAGTTTAAAAAGAAAATATGCTCCTTCCATTATTTGATCTTCCTTTCCTAAAGTCTAAATGTGCTTTTTCACCTGCACTAGAAAAGTGAGCTATCAACATTTATAATCGTAGAGCAGGAGAGACACCCAGTGGCTGAAATAGTTTTTGCTACTTCTTTTTTCCTCCTAAGCATGCCAAAAACATGATTGAACTATTTATTGACTGTTTTTCCTATGATTTGTGTCTCTAGATTGCTTCTCCAGAATTATTTTCCACATAATAGAAATATTCCCTTCTCTGACTGTTAACTGGAATTTACCCAGGTGGGAAACCGGAGCAGGTTCAGTTTCAACTGGAGTGGAGATGATTGTAATTTACACTGTTCATTCACAGACTCAACGGAGGCAGCTTTATTTACACCACAGTCATGGCACTCCAGTGTTAGATAGAATGTAAAAGCCTTAATATTAGGGACTATCTTGAGATGTAACCAAGTAAATATAAGCCATTAAACTCAAAGCGACCCTGCTGCTTTATTATAAACACTTTCTGACATTTCTAGAAAATGAAGACTCAGAAGATTCTGATTTAATGGAGTAAAAGTGGAATTTATCATGAGGTTACATAAAGACTGTATTGAAAAGCTACTAGTAGAGCTGCTATAATAACTGGCACCATCTTTAATGTGAACTCTGCCCATTCTTACTTTGTTCTTTGCCAACCAACTGCCTTTGCTTACTCAAAACTTTGATTTTATCATAGCTTAATTTGACTCCTCTGGCCTGTTCTAACATTAACATCTTTTAAATTCAATTTCTATGGCCTGCTTCCTTTCCATGTTTTGTAGTTTGAATTCCAAGAGAGAATATGATGAGTCTAACTTACCTTTGAGTAACAAACTTACGTTGTTGGCCACTTGGATTGGTAGCCATTTGGTTAGATGTTATAGTTTCAGTAGACTCTGGAGTGGACTCCATAGCATAGGATTTCCTTTTTATTAAATAGCAAGAGGCTCAGAAAGTTTACCTCAGATGGGGTCTCGGGACATGACAGGTATTTCGAAGCTTTGTTCCAATGGAAATTCAAGGTAATGGGACATTCCAGAGCTGTGTTGCCACATGTTAACTATATCAGAATCACCCCTATAGCTTCCTAAAACACAGCCTGCTGGACTGCATTCACGGAGTTTCTAATTTGATAGATCAGAAACTGAGTGGGGCCTAAGAATTTGCATTTATAGCAAGTTCTCTAGTGATGCCAGGGGGCCAGAGAGTACACTTGGAGAAGCATTGTCAAGGTATATATTTATTATTGACTGCATAAATCTATTTCTAAACTTCTTACAAAAGAAATCCACTTTGAGGGTAAAAAGTATATCTAACTGAATGCTAAAATCATTCTTTTCATTTACTGTTTTTAAATAAAACTGTGATTTTTATGGTGAGTCTTTGGGCTTCCCTGACCACTGTGCTTTCTTACAGATTGACTTTAATTAGTTTGGTTTAAACTGCCTTCTTATAGTTTAAAATTTTCTCCCAAAGTAGAAAATTGTTTAAGTTTTACCAATTTCCCTTTTTTTTTCCTCTTATGAAAGTAAATACTGTGTCTCCAATTGAAAAACAAGTTCTAGGATTATATAGACAGGAAGATTTGAAAGCAACCCAACACTATAACTGGCTTTGTTTTACTGAAGCAAACTCCCTTTCTTCTCTTCACAGGGTTACATGAGTTCTTTTTCCTCCTAGTCCTAGTGTACTTTGTGATTGCTTGCATTTATGCTCAGTCATTGTGGCAGGCTATTAAGAAAGGAGGACCCATGCACATGATTTTAAAGGTTCTGACAACTGCATTGCTGTTACAAGCTGGTTCAGCTTTAGCTAATTACATTCATTTCTCCAGGTAACTCAAAACCGCTAAAACTGTGTTCATCATTACATCTAATTAATCCTAATTAGTCCACCAAAATTATGCTTGCTTTGATTATGAACACTTTTTTTCGCATTTGTAATTTACACTAATACTTTCCTCTTCAATTCCTCAGTTACTCCAAAGACGGAATAGGGGTACCGTTTATGGGAAGTTTGGCAGAATGTGAGTATCTTTCTGATTTTCTTTTATAAATCTAAACTAACTACCTGCTTCTTGTTTGGTTCTGTTTTTGTAAATTAATTCAGCTCTATTAAAACAGGGTTACAGATTTAGTTCCCATATGTACTATTTAGTTTCTTAATAATAGGTAATGTGTACAATTCGTCATTGTTTTTAGAGCATATTTATGTATATTCTCTCTTTTTATCCTCAGTAAAAAGTAGGTATATGTATCCCTATTTTGCAGATAAAGAATCTAGGCTTGCTAACATAAAACACATTTCCAAATGTCAGTCAGCCATTAAGTGATAGAGCCTAGACTCATACCCAAATTTTCTGACCCCAAAGCTGAAGTCTTTTCACTATTTTGTTTCCATTTTCTGTTACACTGACTTTTCTCTGATTCTAACCCAAAGCCATAGGGTACACCTGTAAGTACATTTATAATTGAGCTGACCTCACATCTATGTTCATTTATTTACAAGTGGAACTCTTATGAAGTAATTTTTCAATTAAGCATGATAGGAAAAAGAAGTATTTAAAAGGTACTGTGACCGTGACATTTTAAAGAAAACTTCAGAGGGACATCAAGTCATATGCCATTCTTAATCCTAGAAAACTAAGACTTGCTCTAAAAAGCAGATTCTGAATATGAACCCATTCTAGAATTTACTTTTCTTATATTTCTGTATTTCTCTTCTAGTCTCATCAGCCTTTAATAGGATATTGTACAGTATCTCTGATAATCATCTCAGGACCCACTCGTCCTGACCTTGCTGCTTGTTTTAAGATTCTAAAACTTCAAGAACCTTATATATTCCTTAGGAAAAGGATGTATGCTATTCACCTCTTGGGCATGAACAAGATGAGCTTCTCCTTTTTGAGTGTTATCCAGAGCTCTGGCTTGTCCCTCTCTTCTCTCTTAGATGACTTTTAGATTTAATAGAGTCATAGAATTTTAAAGCTGGACAGAACCTTAGGAATACTTTAGCATATGTATTTTAGAAGAGGAAATTGAGATGCAAAGAGGCAAAACAGAGCTGATCGGTGGCAAAGATGGTGCTAAAATCAAGAACTGTTGAATTTTTATGTCTGCTTTATATAATACAGTATTGAAGGCTAAAAAACCCTCTTTTGAAAAAAACTGCAAAAAATTGATACTGCTATTTTTTGGTATTTCCAACAAAAGGTTTGGTTAGTTAAATGATTAAACTTCAAGACAGAATGGGGTTTTTGTGTGATCCGTATATTTTATCTACAGTTAGTTATTTTTTGATAACAAATGAACATGTTCTACATATCCAGTTACAGTATGTATCTGTGCATTACTTAGTACATAAAGAATTTCTCCATAAAATTAGGGGTTTTTCCCTCAGGTATTTGTTTTTGCTACTTAGCAACTTACGTAGAAATATTCCCTTGGCTGATTTGTGTAAGTAACTAAATATATATTTGTAAAATGTTTAATAAAATTAAATGGCATCACAGTCATTTAAAATTTATGATGAAAGAAAAGTGTGCTTGATCTGAAAGGCCATGACATTTTACATCATTTAAATGTGGTAAGAGTTCATTATCAAAATTCACTATCACCAATATATAAGCATAAATGTAGAGTGGCCAGTTTTAATTTTGATGGCAGAGCAGAGGGAAATCTGTCAAAATATATCTGAAAAGGTATATCATTAATAGGTGTTTGGCTTGCAACTTTTAAATATAAATGTTATATTCTATAAATAGTTTTATCTGTTTCTGCAAGAATATCCTTATATAAGAGAAGTGAAAATTATAAACATCAAAATTATAGATGGAAATTTGAAGAAAGTTTTATTTTGTTACATTAGGATCACAAATTTACTCCAAAATTCACATCAAAATACATTCTGATGAAAAAGTGATAATCTTTTTATTAAATCAATAAATACTAGCTTATAAAATAAGTATGCATGGAACTTGAAGTATTTGTAGATTTTTGTTTTCTTGAAGTGCTGACCTGGATACAGGTGGTTTTGTTACATCCTTTTTAAAGTAGCAGTCATTCTGTGCAGTGTCAGTGCTGGCCACCTGGTGGCACATCACGCTAACACATGGAGCTTTTCATTTGTCTTCAGAACAAATGAAACTAAAGCCAACACAATTGGATGTTACAGTGGTTATGCATTTTACTGTGTTGTTTCTTATCAATAGTTTTAGAAAATAATCTTCACATTGTAGTTCAGTCATCACACACACATACACACATACACAAACAGAATTGAAGGTACTGGTATTCTCTACATTGCAGAAATTATATTTAAAATTTGTTTCTTTTAATATACAATGAGTTCTAGAGAACAGGATTATATAGTTAGAAAAGCTAAGAAAATTGGGAAACAGAAATTTAAAGTTGGACTTAATAGAGATATGATACAGGCATATTTGTGTTTTAAAATAGGGGTATTGCCATTATTTTAACTATTTTTTATAAATATTTACAAATTTTATGGCAAAATTTTAATTCTTTAGAATTATTATTCTTGGATATCTCTTTTGAATTTCCTCAGCATCATTTTGAAAATGCTGATCTTCTAGTGGTTAAAACAAATGATGTTGTCATCTCAATGCAAAAACTATTACACTGTTTGTATGGTGAAAACTTGATTGACTTTGGTTTTCCTCTCCCATTAGTTTTTGACATTGCTTCCCAAATTCAGATGTTGTACCTACTATTGAGTCTGTGCATGGGTTGGACAATAGTCAGAATGAAGAAGTCTCAAAGCAGACCTCTCCAATGGGATTCTACCCCTGCATCCACTGGCATTGCAGTATTTATTGTCATGACACAGGTGAGTGTTAACACTCAGTGTTTCTGTTTAGCAATATTCAGAAATGCACACTTGAACACACCTCATTTCAAAATTGAAACCTGAGACCCGTGAGGAATTTGTATCATTCTAAAGTAAAGAGTGAGAGATAATCTCTTAATCTTCTGGGTGCTAATATGTGTAGACTGTAAAATTTAACTATAACTTACCTGAATGTGAGCTTCCTATTAGCTTATTTAAGCACACTGTGTTTAATATTAGGTTAGATTCTCTTTTCCTACTGTAGCTTTCTTTCATATTTTCCAGCTCATGATAAGTACTCAACATTGAATGAGTGATTCAGTGAATTTGAGATTTATCCATTGTCAAGAATCTTTAAGATTGGCTACTTTATACTTAAAAGAATTCAAGTAATTATCTGAGATTAATTAAAAGCAAAATACAGACCAAAAAAGAATGAGATCTTATTTTGAAAAACAAATCTGCTTTACAAAAACAAATCTGGTCTTTTCTAAAGGTCCTCTATGTCTTTTTTTCTTTTTTTCTGTAGTGGTAGTATTGACATTATTCTAGGATATCCATATGCCTATGTGCAATGGATTTTTAAAAATTAAGAAGAAAGAAAGGTATAAACATAAAAATTCATACTGAGTTTGTGATCAGCATTAGCTATAAGTGAAAATACAATACTTACCCAGACTCTGTAAAGGATATTATAATGTAAGTTTTAATGCAGAAAATAAATTGAAAATTTATTAATGAAGGGTGGGGCCAGTGCTTTAGTCTTTATATCCCTAGTATATACTTAGTACTGTAAGTACTAAGTATTGAGTTTACCTGATTGATTTGGGAAAGAGACCATATCATAGGTGGTGATACTTAGAAAGGAGGTAGTAGTGCCAGGAAAAGGGCTGATGAGAAGGAATTGAATTGGACGTGAATCTTAACAAGAAGGTTAGGATTCCACCAACTTACTGTTTTTGATCCAGGACTAATAGAGACTAGTGTTAATATCAGGTTAAATTCTCATTTTTCAGTTAATAGCTCTTTTTAAAAATTCAGTTTTGATTATCATTTCAATATAATTTTAATTCATTGTCATAGACAAATACAAATTGAGAATTGAGATTTTGACACTGCACTAGAGTTAAGTGAGCATTTATGAGGATCACATTAGACGTAGCCTTGATCTTCAACAATAGCCCAGATAAGGCTGATGATACAAGCAACCAAAACTATATAAATAGATATGTATTTTACACAGATCACATGTTAGCATATGTATTTGAAAATGGGGGGGTTTCAATATGTAAAAATGTGAATCATGGGATATGAGAGTTCTGTCTTCTATGTTGCAAAAGTTAAGAAATGTAGATTAGGGAATCAGATGAGTATAATTTGGTGGAAAGCAGGAATGACACTTTCTGTATAGGGCAACTATTGAGCTCATGAAGAAAATTTCACATGTCAGGACGACAAAGGAGTTTACCTACCCAGAGTTGTAGTAGGAATAAAATTAAGGCACAAAATGTGAGAATGAGGAAAGAAAGAGGTTGCTGGTAAACCTCATAAAACCTAAGAATTGGATTTAATATTGAGTTTTGATCTCTTCTAAAAGTCCTTGAAAGTCACTGTAGACTCAATTCTGAGGGTTGCGTTGACAAATGAGGGAGGTGCAGAGAGCTACAGACGTGTGTGATGGTAAAAACAATAATTCAAATGATTAATGTTCAGTAAAGACAGAAAAGAACATGGACACTGATTTCTACTGAAAAACAATAAACAGAATAGCTTAATGAGGAACTTGTTGAGTTTTTACTACTAAATATTAACAACATGGGAGAAAAGGTCAGCAAGCAGATAAGAATGAATAACAGTGCCCTGAGTGCTTATTGTGAACATTAAAAATACGTTCTCCTTTACCCAGGGAGGTTACCATGACAAAGAGTGAAGTCTGAAATTAACAATTCTGACTTGTTAATTTTGGGATTACACAAGACACTGAAATATTTGAAAGTTACCCTGAGATAGTGGGCTTGAATGCAGAACTGTTTGATTTCTTATGATGGCGTTGAAGCAGATGGATTTAGAAGAAAGTTTATGTTTGTTCTCTTAACCCTTTCCATTTAATTTCATCCTTAGAGATATCTTATTTGAATCATGATATAGCAATAGCACTTTTTTTTATCTTTGAGTATGATCGTAATATTTGATAAAAATACCTTTTGTCTAGCCTTAGGGTATTAGAGCACTGAAAAGACTGTGCCTGCACTTTATTAATTGACAACCTCTGTACTCCGATAAATCTTAGAACCACTTAGGAATGTTATATAATATTTAAGGGGATATTTATAAGAGTTTTAAAAAAGTACTTTAATCGTAAGTAGGTATGATTTTTTTTTCCTCTAAATGTAATATTATTTTTTGCAGAGTATTTTGTTACTTTGGGAACAGTTTGAAGATACTGGTCATCATAGCTACCATTCACACCACAACTTAGCAGGGATCCTTCTAATCGTTTTAAGAATTTGCCTCGCATTGTCATTAGGCTGTGGACTCTATCAGATCATCACAGTGGAGAGGAGTACACTGAAGAGGGAGTTCTACATTACATTTGCCAAAGTACGGGTTTGGAAAGAAAGCGCCTTCTTCTGATTAGCAACATTTTTCTCGTTTCTTTGGGAAATTAAGAAATAACCAGGTGCTAACATTTTAAACTTTCATTATGTGCCAGACACTATTGTAAGGACTTTATGTGCTTCAGCTCATTTAACATTCACAACTTATGTGATGTAGGTATTATACCCATTTTCCGTGTACTCTTTGGCAGGTCAGTTTTGCTTGGTTCATAATTCCTTATCAATAGGGATTTTACATTTTTCTGTAGCATCACAATTTTTAAAAATTTTTTTAATACATTAGAATATGGTTTGCATTTCTCAGCGTTTATTAATTGGCTATGAACTATTATTCTCAGAGTTATGCAATGTTTTATAACAAACTGTGAGGAACTATCCTTCAGCATTAAGGAAATGCAGCCAGCAGGCTGAGCACATCTGTTTCAGCCAACTTCACTCCTTCCACGTGAGATCATGTTCACATTATTTTGCCTTTCTATGTCTATGCTAGTGAGGTCTCAAAGCAAGTTTGATTTTTTTCTATACCCATTTAGTAAAAGAAAAGATCAGAAGAGGAGGTGGAGCAGCAACATTACAGAAACCTCCCTCCCTAGAAGGTTCTGTTTTCCTGTCAGATTGAGAGAATCCGTATCCCTTCATCTTAGCAACTCAAACCAGCATTGTACACATCATTCAGTCAGCCCACACTAGTCCACAGAATCGATTACCATCCAAAGCAGTTGTGGAAGGAGGGCCCAGTTCCTTCCTGTTCCTAGCATTGAGCATTGCAAAGCTGCTGCTGTGGCCCTAGGAACCAACGTCAGCCTTCTGAGCACCAAACAGACAAAAAATGCCATTGCGATTTTGAATTTTTCACAGGAGCAGAAGTGCTTATTGTTTGATAAGTCAGTATGTATTTGAGGCACCAAGTTTTCCTCTTTCGTTTCATGTTTAAGCAGTACCAAACTTTTTCTTGAACTTAAAAAAATTTTGTTTTAATATAACTTTTTTGAATAGAGTCCAACATCCAGAAGTATTTAAAGAGTAACAAAAAATGTTTCTTAACTCCCATCTACTCAGTTATCAGCAGCTTCTCATATAATCGCTGCTGTTAGTTCCTAATTTATCCTTCTAGAGAAGAATATATTTTTAATATATTTCTGTATATGTTTCTCTCCATTTTTTAATAAATAGTAATGTACTAAACACATTGTTCTACATTTCGTTTTTTTCTCTTATATCTTCAATGTATTAATACCAGGCATCTTAACAGCTCTTATTTATTAACTTATTGTTTTACTTCAAATTTAATTTTGGAAAAGAGAATACATTGCTGTGGTTCAAGGAAAAATAGAAAACCATATTTGAAAAGTATAACATAGTTTCCTACCTGCCCAGTTCCCCCTCCTCTATCCTACCCGTCAAACAGGTAACCGCTATTAATGTCTTTTGTGTATTCTTACAGAATTTCTTTGTGTATCTACGTGAAAATATGAAGGCACATTCTTATTTTTTTCTTTTTACAGAAATAGTACACATTTGTACCTTGCTTTGTCACTTATTAATTTGTTACTTATATTAATGTATTTCTAGTATATCAAAATGTATATATGTAACAGATTTATAAATATAAGATCATAAATACTCCAAAAAATACTTATTTGGCTAGAAACAAAATATTAATGTTACAGCAACAGTAAATTTATTTCTGCATTTTATTGCAAGCTTTACTCTACAGGCCAGTTGAGGTTAATCAGGACGTAAATATGCTAGTAGCGTTTTTTTGTCTGGTATATTTTGAAAGCAGACCCAGCTGTACTTATTTGACTTATTCATTTGTTGCAGGGCTGTATCTTGTGGTTTTTATGCCATCCAGGTCTTGTATGCATTTCTATCATTTTTAGTGACTACCAAAGAGATAAGGTAAGTAATATACATGCTCAAAACAGTTTTTTTTAAATGAAAATGTAATCTTTATTGGAAAAATATTAAAATAGAAGAGGCCTATGTATTCAGAAGTTTTTTGAGTTCTTTAAAACTTTGAAACAAAATATTAAACCAATAAGTATATAAATTAGAAATTTAAAATATAAAAGAATTTTTAAATATTTAGTTTATATGCAAAATGATGGAAATAGCTTTTGTTCCAATGTTAGCTTATTTTAGAATACTGTTTTATAAATTAAATTAGAGAATTTATAAAATCTTTGTTAAGAAAATGATTAAAAATTTTTACTAAGTAATAGTAAAAATCAGGATAGATTTATAAAAATCAATCCAGTTGCTTTAACAGACTACAGACTGGCGTGCCACACTCAAGCATGCCGCATTTTGATTGTGTTGACACCTACCTTCTTAGGTGAATAGCTCCATCATTTCCAAGTGGAGTCCTGCCAGGAGCCCTTTACAAGCAACACAGTATGTGCTTGAACGCACAAATGTTTATTGAGGCTGCACGGTATCTACAAAGGGTAAATAGAAAGGTAGTCTACAAAAATAGAGAAATGAGGATTTTTTGAAAGGGCGTTTAAAGTACCCTTTAAAGTTCAGATAGGAGTATGCTTTATTCCTATTACTAAATTAGCCAGGAACTTGGTTTTTCTTATAACTTACTGAAACTCCTGTCTGTAGTGTGCACACCCATAAGAGAGAATGGTTTAGCAATTTTTTCCTTTGTGTCTTACTTTGGCATCTATAAACTGTTAAAGGAATTTTATCCTTGAACAATTACAGTTCCTATTGAAAATTTTTTTAATAAAATGTACCCATGGTAAAGATGAAAGATAGGAGCACTGTATTTATATAAAAAGCATTTATAGGTCGTGATAAATTGAATATAGTTTCTCTGTTCCGCATGCAGTAAAAGCATTCCCTTTCTTTTCTTTTCAGGTTGTTACAATGGGTGTTATCCTTTGCCAGTCTGTTTCCATGATTATTCTCTACAGACTTTTTCTGTCCCACAGTCTATACTGGGAAGTTTCTTCACTTTCCTCAGTGACACTACCACTGACCATATCATCTGGACACAAAAGTCGCCCTCATTTCTGAAACTTGATTTTTATTGAGAGGAAAAGTGAATCGGTTAAAAGAGTGCCATAAGGATCCAAATACAGTGACTTTTTTTTTCATACATTTAGTATGAAAAATTAAATAGTGAAAGCAGAGCATATTATTTATATAACTGCATTTAAGCAGTACCAGAACTGAAAAAAGGTAATAAGTGAAATGTTTTGAATATATTTAAACAATAAACTTTCAAGAAAAAGTGTTGTTATAAGGTAATGAAGCAATTTCTATATGGAAATAAATGTGAAAAAGAATTATATGATATTTTGGTAAAATATTCACCACTTATAATGTCTCATCTTCTATCAATAGCTAACTCAGGTTTGATAGTCTTATAAAAAGTAATCAGTTAAATGATTACTTACTTATACATGTTAAACTAGTCCAGTTATAAAATCAGTGTAATATACTGATTTTAAAAACTGCTTCCCTTTTATGCTTTAAGGAAAATGCATTTCATATTAGAGTAAAGGAATTGAAACTGAAATTACTTCAGGAAATGAATATAAAATATGTTCACAGTTTAAATGAATATGCTTTTGTTTATTTGTGGGTGGGTTATTCTACGTTTTTTTCTATCATTTTTGGCCCTAGTTCAGGTTTTAGCTTGATTAGCAAAGGGCTTTTGACAAATAGTTTATGAAAAACAAAACTTAGATACATTACACGGATTGTAAGGACAAAGGATTTTAAAATCTGAGCACTTAGGTGAAGGGACAAGCAGGTTTATGTGTTTGAAAAGAAAGAAGGAAAAGGTACTATGTGATATGGTACTAAAATTTTAATCCCGATATAATTCATTTCTCTTACATTGAATCCCCAATTATAATTAAGCCATATACACAAGCATTTCACATAAATGTTGGTTTCAGTCATCAACTACCCATGAATTACTGCCCAAGGATACTTAATCAGGATTAAATTTTCTATGAATAATTGAAAAACAAAATACTCACTGGATTTGTTATAATCCGTATTGGCACTGGATTCTAAGTAGTTGCCATCTTGAATCCTTTGTAATAAAGCCATATTTTTGTATGTGTGTGATGCCCCAGGATTGAGCATGCTAGCTAAAATCAAGTGCCTGGTTGCTAAAAGGTGGTCCATACCTGCTGAATAAAACGAGTACTTCCATTAATAGTCACTGAGTGGAAATTATTCTGTTGTTGTTTGTCAAGTTATTCAGGTCTTTTCATTTTTACCTCTGGCTTATTTAAAAAATATTTTTTTTTATCTACTTACTGTGTTTTTAAGCAAGAAATGGTGCACGGTCTGGTAATTAAACTTTTTAAGTAAATAGTTAAAATAATGTAGCACAACTTAAAAATGTCTATGGCTTTATCTTTGTTTTTCTCTTGCACCTAATCTCATTGGAAATGAATAGTATTCTGCTTCATTTTAAGGGCAAATATGTGTGTTTGTGACTAGCAAAATGGCAAAGTAACAAAGTTCAGCCTGCTCATTAAATCATCTCTCTAATAGTTCCTTGTAAATCATTTAATAAATGAGAGCTACAGGTTAAGACTAGAAAAGTATGAGGTGTGTTTTAGGTTTACATGATCTGCTGAGTGGTCATAACCTTTTTCTTTTATCATGTCTCATTAATAGCCCCAGGTATTGTCTGTTGTGTTCAAATGAGGTGCAGTTAATTAAGCTAAAAAAAAAAAAGGTGAAGCCTTTTCATAAATTTCGTGAACTTGCAACAATGGAAAGGGAATAATCTTTGAGTTATTTTATTCAAAGAACATAATAACTGTAATCAACATATCTGAAGTGTATTACTGTGCTTTTATGAAACTTTAACAGTTCTTTTACTTTATTTTTTAATTTATGGTTGAATTTGCTGATAATTTATTTTGTTATTCAAGAGCCATTGTTACATGAAGGAAAACAATTGTTAATAAATGTATAAAACTGCTCTTGATTAGTAATTGAGGACAAAATTTATAGTTCGTAAGTCATGATGCAGTATCTCCCCTCTTTTTCTCTTTCTGAATGTTTACATGGAGATTCATCGCTGAAGATTATAGAATGATAAGTGTATACTGCAAAATCTAATTAAAGATAAAACTTTACTACTTTTCTTCCTCTATCAGATAATGCTTTTTTAATCTGTTTTTCATTTTTTTGTTAAAAAAGATAAATGATCCATCCAGAGCTCTTTTTTCCCCAGAAGCATTTCTTTTCTTTCCTTAAAAAAATGCAGCTGTTTATTTCTGTTGACATATAATAATACAAGTGCCTACTATGCATCAGGCACTTTACCCTCATTATCACTGAGCCCTCCTGTAATAACCAGGCTCCCGCTCAACTAACTGTAAGAGAGAATAAATGATTCCTCTACGGTCCACCCTACTCTTTAGTTTTTCTACTTTACCCTCATGATTTAATGAGCACATATTAGGTGTGTATGTTTTAGTGAGAATGAATGGCTCTCCATAGTTAATTTTAGCTGTTGATTAGAACATTAAACCTGAAATTGTGCTGAAATCAGAAATGAGCTTGAATATCTATAAGACCTCAGCACACTTTACCATTGGAACCTGGCTTTCAGCCAGATAGCACTAGCAGGGATTGTTAATCTAAGCAGAACAGCTTGCTTTAGGGAAATTTTTCATGATCTCAATTAAAGTAAGCCAAGTCTGATGAAAATAGAAGATACACAAGTCAAAGGTCAACTCTAAAACAATGAGACTAGAACCTGTACATCAGCATAAACATGAGCCTCTTCAGCATGTTTCTCCTAGGAGACTGCACATTCTCTGGAAATTCTTTGGAAATCTGGAATTATTTGTGGAACATTCTCTTAAATAGCTTCTGTGGTGTCAAATCTCTGAGATGGTTGGTTGTTTCTGAGAACTGACATGATTGTTAGAAATAGCCTATCAATTGGAGGCCAAATAGGAAGAGGTAATACCATTTTTTTCTTCTAACATGAATTTGTGAATTGAGACTAAAATAATGAAATTGGTATTCCTATGAGATCTGAAAACTAGTGTGGTGGAAGCACTGTAGCTTGAACTCTTGCAGTAGCTGTGTAAGTATATAATATTACTACTTCCACACTTGGGCAGCCGTCTGCACAGCTCCAAGAGCATTGTGTTTGTTGTGCTCTAGGAGTGCCATGAAGCCCGGAGCTGGGGAAAGAACCTGTCCCGTCCACTATGGCCATTGTCCTCAATGCAGCCAAAACAATCTCTTAAAAATGGAAATTATCCGGATGATGGGCATACAGGAATTCTTTGTGCTAATTACAACTTTTTTGTAAATTTGGAATTATTTCAAAATAAAAGATTTAAAAAATATATAAATTCCTAATAAAAACTCTCCATTTGTCTCCCATTGCAGTTAGAAGAAAGAAGTCCCTGCTCATTGGTACGTTCTTCGTGGCCCCATGTGATCTGGTCCCTGCCTTTATCTCTGATCTTATTTCATACCACTCTCTCTCCCACCATACCTCAGTCTCATTATCCTTATTAATCAAAAAATATCTAGCTTATATCACTGCTTCAGACCCTCAGCACTAGCCATTTTCTCTGCCTGGGATATTGTCTTCCAAATCTAGGCATCATTGCACGGCTGAATCCTCGTCCTTCAGATTCTCATCACAAATGTCTTTCAGAGATCTTAGACAATCTGTGGTGGATTTATATGGCGCCAGTTTAGTCAACTTGGAGATGTGTTCCCTAGAATTCCCTGCATAGTTCCAGGACAGTGTGGGCCATAAGAAGTGTTTGATATGAGATGTAGAAGGCAGGAGTAAAGTGGCAGCCAGATCCAGATTTCTTTTATAATTGGAAGGTCCATGCAAGGCATGAGGCACTGTTGCAAATCACCCACATTGTTGCTTACCTGTTGAATCATCTTCTTGGCCTATGGGACAACAGCCAGGCCTGCAGCAACACCAGCTCTTGCTGGATCACTTCCTTGACCTCTGACTCCTGGGCCAGGTGTGTCTTTCTCTGTGTGACAGAGGGTGCCAGCTTCTGCAGGACAAGGCAGTGAGAGACCAGTGTGAATTCCAGTCCATCCTCACAAGTTCCACTCAGCCCCCTTGGGTTCTCACTCTGTCATCCAGGCTGGAGTGCAGTGGCCAGATCATAGCTTACTGCAGCCTCAAACTCCTTTTAAGCAATCCTCCCGCCTCAGCCTCCCAAGTCACTGTGACTATAAGCATGTACCACCATGCCGGCTAATTTTAAAATATTTTGTAGAGATGGGGTCTCACAGCGTTGCCCAGGCTGCTGTCAAACTCCTGAGCACAAGCAATCCTCCCTTGGCCTCCCAAAGTGTTGGGATTACAGGCATGAGCCAGCCTAGTGATTCTTCTTTTCTGATCAGACCCTGACTGATAGACCATGCTGTCCAATGCTGCTCCCCCAGTCTAATTACTCTATCACTGTGTTGTTGTTGTACTTAACTGCTTCATCTTTTGTGTCATTCCCTCTGCAATTACAATGTAAATTCTAAGGGAGGTTTGCCATCGTCTGTATTGTTCATTGCTGTATGCCTAGCACCTGGAACATTCCTGATGCATACTAGATGCCCCAAAACATTTTTGAGTCAATGTATCAAAGCAATTCTGAAAAAGTTGCAGATACGTAGCATTAGTTAAATAATAGGACTGCCCATAGTGACTTCAATAATGCTTCGCCTATTCTTTGTTCAATTATAAGGAACTTGGAAATGTGGAAAAATCTTGAGTAGTCAAGTGGTTTTTATAAGTCTAATCTAAAACTCTTCAGTTAGGAGAGGATTTCTCAAGTTGTGACAGAGGCAGTTTCCCTTTATTTTACGTAGTACTGCAGTAGGACCATGTGTCTAGTTTCTTAGCCCACCACAAGTATAAGCAACAATTTAAAAGAGAGGTTTGAATTTGCTAGAGGAAGGAATGTTGACAGTAGCCAAGAAGCAGCTGGGAGAAGACAGGAAAACTAAAAATGGTATTAACACTCAAATTGCAGCAGCCTGGGGTCATTTAGTGTGGGTGAAAACAGCCCTGTGTGTCTCAATAGATTCTTAAGAGCTTTATTGTTCAGTATAATTCATGACAGTGGCCCTTAGTAATCAAGAAAAGATTGTTATAAATTATGTTCAATAGCCTCAGAAATATGCAAATACATTGCAGTGCTTTATTCTTGTTAAACAGTTAATATATGCGCATTCTGCAAAAATCGGAATGTTGAAGAAAGTGAAAAAAAGTTCTCCCAGTCACTCATTTCTCTTCCCTGGATCCAACCTCTGTTACCAGTTTCGTGTTTATCTTCCTAGAGATGGCCCCATACGTATATAAACATACATAAATGAAACACAAATTATAGCATGCCATACAGATCGTTTTGCACATTCTGCAGTTTATTCTGTAGCCCTACCTCCAGAGTTGCCTCATTCTTTTCATTGATTGTGTAGAACTCCATCGCATAGGTGTACTTTGATTTTTTTTAATCAGTTATTGGACACTGTTGGATTCCAGTCTTTTGCTGTTACAGACAAGGCTGAAATTAGGATTATGTAATCAAGAATTTGCCTAGGTTTTCTCCCCTCCTCCCAAAATGCCCCCACCCCCCACCCCAGTTCCCAGGTTTAAATCCTTTGAAGTTTCTAAGTGATGGAAGTATCTTCATGGTGGACCCTGATAATTATGCTAACGACATGACTGGGATGGGGGCTGGCCACTCCAGAAATACCAGCCACCTGAATACAGGGTTGGGGCTTTGAATCACGTACTATCAGTCCAACCTCTGGGGTGGGGAGAGGGGCTAGAGTTTGAGCTCAACTGTATGGCCAATGATGTAATCAGTCATGCCTATGTAGCAAAACCCCAATAGAAACTCTGGACGGTGAAGCTCAGGTGAGCTTCCCCAGTTGGCAATACTCTGTGTGGTCTCATACATCCGTGTTCTAGGAGGGCGATGTGTTCCTGAGGGCACAAAACTTAGTGTTCAGGATCCTAGACCTTGCCCTATGCCCTCTTTTGGCTGTTCTAATTTGTATTCTTTCACTATAACAAACTTTAATATTATATATAGCACTATCCTGAGCTCTGTGAGTTGTTCTAGCAAATTTTCAAACCTGATGGGGCTGTGGGAACCCCTGAACTTGAAGCCAGTTGGTGAGAAGTGAGGATGGCCCTGGAATGCCCAAACTCGCTGCTGCTGTCTGAAGTGAGGGCAGTCATGCAGAGGATCGTGACCCTAACCCATGAAGTTTGGCTTCAGGTTGTTGATGTTAGAAGACATTGCAAATATCCTTGTACAATATTAAATGCCAATCTGATAAATAATAAGTTTTTGTCTCATAGTTTTAATTTTCATTTCTCCTATTATTAATTTATATGTTTAAAAACCATTTTCTTTTCGGTTCTACGATCTGTCTGTTCATATCTTTTGTCCACATTTCCATTGGGCTAGTTGTCCTTTTTTATGATTTGTTGAAGCTCTTTATAAAAGAAATTGGTCACTTATGATATGAGTTTAAAATGTGTTTCCTAGTTTGTCATTTTTATTTATACTTTGTTAATGGTATTTTTTTCTTGCAGATTTTTAAAATACAGGTGGAATTCTCAGGGATTTTTTTGTTTTTTTTTTTTTTGTTTTTTTCTGGCTTCTGGGTTCCATCTGTCTCACAGGTAGAAAAGCCTTACCTTTGAGATAATTTTTCAGTTCTCCGTATTTTCATCTAGCAGTTTTATGGTTTTATTTTTTATGTTTAAATTTTTTTCCACCTGGAATTTATTTTGCTGTAAAGTATGAACTAGGGATCCAACTTTATTTTTTTTCAGATGGTTGTCTACTTATAGAAACATCAAATATTTGTTATGTAATCCATCTTTACTGATTTATCGCTAATTGGTTTCTGGACTTTTAAGGCTGTCTGATGAACTGTTGATTCATGATCTAGTACCACACTGTTTCAATTACTGTGATTTTAAAATATGCCTTACTCTCTGATAAGGATAACTTCCTGTTAGTGTTCTTTTTCACAATTTTTCCAATTCTTGCCATTAATAATTTTTTCAGATAAACTTTGGAATCGGTTTTTCTCATTTTCAAAAGGAAAAATCCAGTTTAGTATTTTTAGTGGAATGAATTAAATTTCCATATCAATTTAGGGAGATTTGACTTTCTTAACATGTTGGGTTTTAAACCCACAAATGATAGATTCATCCCATTGTCTCCTCAGCCAAGTATATTATCAACTCTCTGAAGCTGAGATTGTTCCCACAGTGATCCAAGAAACTGGTATGAAATACCTTTCTATTTTTTTTTTTTTGATTTCACACATTTCTTTTATTCATACTTATGGTCGATGCAAACAATTCCATAAAATGAAAAATTATGAAGACTCCAAGCATAATTATGCGAATTAAAAATAGATATTCAATGCAAAATATGTAAGCATAAAAGTGGGTCCCTTTGCACACACAGCAGCATGTTTCAATACACGTGTCAAAGAATGGTGAATGGTTGCTTTTTCTCTTGCAGACCATGGGCACAGCAGATACTAGGATCAGAGTATGTTCACTGAAGCCAAAATTTGTTTCTAAAAAATATTTTTTTCCACATGAAAACTGTTGTAAGTATATTCTTTCCAGAATTAAGCTTCCAGTGTCTAATGTCTAAGAAAGTGTCCCAAATATAACTACGTTGATTCTTAAAAAGGTTTTTTAAAAAAAGTATTTTCAAAAACAATTTAAAAGAATTATTGCAAACTTAATGATGCTGGCACTCTGCCACCTTAGCAGCCTCTGGTATGGAGTCCGTAGCCCAGTGCTGGGCCTCTCAACCACTGGCTTTCTTCCCTCCCAGGCTCTTGCTCCACCCTGGCTCCAGGCAGTGTTGCATCTGGAGACTGTGCTGCTTCCAAAGCTGTGGCCCAGAACTCTGTCCGACAAAGGGCCAAGGCTCAGGGGGCCCCCCACGCTGATGAGACTTGGGGGGCTCTTCTTCTAGCCAGCAGACCCCTGTGTACTGGCTGCCACAGTCCACATCAGGCCGAGCAACTCTCACTTCCTTTCCCAGCAACAATTCAAGGATTTTGTAGATAAAGGTCCAAAACCATGT
>CAUYSK010011855.1:0-40055 GCA_963575035.1 Avahi laniger | reverse complement strand
GAGATACAAGTAGAACTACCATTTGATCCAGCAATCCCATTACTGGACATCTACCCAAAAAAACATTTTTTTACATGCTTTTTATCATAGTAGTACATGAAAGTAGTTATAAAGGCAGATGATACTGAAAGAACCACAATGGAAACTGTCTCACCCCAGACTCCCTTCTGAAAGGCAAATACTTTCGTCCTCTTCAATTGTTTCTTCTGTCATTTATTTCAATATTTCTAAATGCTGTGCTTCTGCTACCTTATTGATTAATGAAACATTTGTTGGTTTCCAATTGCGGAAGATGAAGATTCAGCTCTCACACCTCCAGCACCACCCTTGTTTCTTTCTTCCTTGATCTTGCTTTCCAAAAAGAGTTATATCATAATTTTTCCTCCCTTGCTCCCATCTTCCCAAATAGTTATATCACAATTTCATAATTACTTACATGGTCGATTTATGCACTATTGTGACTATCATTAACTTTTGATTCAAGTATTATACTATGATTACATTTCTTACAGTCTTACACAGATATTATTTTTCCTCAATTTAGAAATGGCCTTTTCACTTCCTAAACTTTTAATGCACCTATAATTGTTTTCTCTACTGCTTTCATAGATTTGTCAAATGCCATATCTATTATAGTGTTGAAACTTCAAAAGCTTCAATCAACTTTTTTTTTTTTTTTTTGAGACAGAGTCTCACTCTGTTGCCCAGGCTGGAGTGTCATGGCGTCAGCCTAGCTCACAGCAAACTCTCACTCCTGGGCTCAAGCGATCCTCCTGTCTCAGCCTCCCGAGCAGCTGGCACCACAGGCACGTGCCATCATGCCTGGCTAATTTTTTCTATTTTTTTTAGTTGTTTGGCCAATTTCTTTCTATTTATAGTAGAGACGAGGTCTCGCTCTTGCTCAGGCTGGTCTCGAATTCCTGAGCTCAAGCAATCCTCCTGCCTCAGCCTCCCAGAGTGCTAGGATTACAGGCGTGAGCCACCATGCCCGGCCTCAATCAACTTTTAAGTGCTACTTTTTCCAAGTCTACTGCCTTACTTTATCTTGAAGCTCCAGTGTCAGCGTATTGCAGAGTTATCAAGGGAAGATATTATTTACCTCTCCCATGTCTCAGTTCTTCTATTTTGTAGTGGATTTGACATTTTCCTCTTTCTTGATTTATTCCCTTATTTTTCTGAGTCACTTTCTCTAGTAGTTTTCTAAAAAAGGATATGTGTAAAGTAAATATTTTGAATTCCCAAAGGTTGGAGAATATCTTTATTCTATCTCCTCATGTGCTAATAATTTGGCTACATATAAAATTCTGAGTTGAAAATCATTAGAATTTTTAAATTCAACGGCTGCTTTTTTTTAATTTCAAAGTATTATGGGGGTACAAATGTTTTTGGTTACAAGGATTGCTTTTATAATGCTTGAGTCAGGTTTAAAAGTGTGCCTATCACCCAGATAGGGTGCATTGTACCCATTAGGTGAGTTTTTGCCTATCCCCTCCCCACCCTTGCTTGATTTCCATTGAGTTTTCCTCCATGGCCTTCTAGTTTCCAAATTGCTGTTAAGAAATCCAATCTTCCTGTCTTCCACTAAATTGCTTATCATATCTTCACTTGCCTTCCATCTTCCAAATATATGTTAAACTCTCTTCTACTTTTGCTACTCCTCCCAGTAACCTTGTTCATTTAAGTTTATACCAGTGTTTTTGTTCCTGGACTGTCATTTTGGTGGGCTTTTGGTATGACGAAGTGGGAAATTCATGTGGCCAGTTCACCGTCATGTACCCAAAGTCCAGTGACATCTTTGTTTAAGGGTATTTAAACCCATGAAACCCCTTTGCATATACTATGACACAATTTTATTAGCAATGCTGAGAGTAGGTAGTACTATTCCCATTTGATGATGAGATAGCTGCAGCTGCAGGAATATTAGTAGTTTTCTTAACTTTAAAGAGCCAGCCTAAGACAGATTCAAACATAAAGCAATGTTTCTCCCACTCTGCTCAGGCAAAAGGGTTACATGCAGCAATGCCTTTCTGATGGAGGTCACTAGTAATAAAACAAGTCAGACTTTGGCTTCTCTATCTTGCTACAATAAACTAAATGCCACTCCTGTGATGTGAATTATTCCTTTGAACTATTATCTGAGCCACAGAATTCAAGTTTTCCTCTTCAATCATTGTTGTTATTCCTGAGTGGAAATTGGAACATCTAAAACCAAATAATTGCTGGTAGTCTGACTCATACAAAATGGTGGAGTATGTGAGAACAGACAAGGAAAACTGAAATCGTGGTGTTTGCTTCTGAAGGAAAATATACTTTAATATCCAATGATGCTATTTCAGAGTCTAGCACACAATGAAATAGTTTTCCTCTTTGAAGATTTCACTTATATTCCCACATAGGGCACGAATAGGATTCTCTAGTTTGAAAACAAAAAATAAGTAATTGCTTTCAAAGTCCAGTCTTTTGAAAGCATAGCAGTCTTTCTGATAATCAGTTATTCTCAAAAAGGAAAAGGGACTCTCCAACTAGTATTTATGAACAAATGTACATGTCTCACAGTTTATGGCGTGTTTATGTGTCACTTTGATTTTTTGCCTGTGGTTATAACAGCAGACATGCTTTGTGTTAAATGATACATTTCTGTAGGCAGTTTTCAGGTGTTAAAAAGTTTCTTCTTTCCCATTCAAGGGTTTGCCCATTGGCTTTTCCCAGCAGCATGTCAGGTTCTTGCACTCCCTTATTTTATTGTCTAATTAACCCCAACTTCATCTTCATGTATGTTAAACAAACCAAATAAAGGGAGGAAATGTTTGGGTCAAGCAGTGAAAGAGTGAAACTAAACAGGACCTCTTCTGACCTGGGGCAAATCATTCTACCCCTTGGGCCCTTAGGGTTCTCATCTTTAAAATGAAATAGCACAAACAGATTCAAGTCCCCTTTCAGCTTTTGAGTACTGTTTCTACACTATTGATGAATCAACTTCAATGAATTACCTCAAACCAGTCACCATTGCTTTAGTGCATGTGTGACTATGGAAGAATTTATTCATTAATTTATTTAATGTACATTTATCAGGTATCATGCTCAGAGCTGGGTATACAGTGTCAAATGAGCAGACATGGTCCTTAGCCTCATTGAGTTCACTGTCCAGAGGAAAAGACAAACAAAAACAAACTCTCAAATTAATAATAATTGTGATAAATGCTATGAAAGATAACCAGAGTGCTGTGAAAACAGAATAATAGGAAAAGGATAATTTAGACAGAGGAGGGGAAATGTTTTCAAGAAAGCTTCCTTGAAGAAATGACAAAAGATCCAAAAGTGGAGGGGTCACCAGCCAAGTGAAGAGTGACAGAAAGGGCATTCTGGGCCTAGGAAGCAGCACATGTGAAGACTCTGAGGAATTGAAGAGCTTGTGTATTCAAGGAGCTACGCACATTGGGTTGGAGGAGGGCAAAAACACATGAAGGGATGAAGGTGGCTAGGAAGGGGAGGCAATTGCAGAGAAGAGGGTGAATTTTGCATATAATCTTAGGATGTCCTCATTTGGGGGCTATAGTCAGCTGTGTAGCTCTGACTTCATATCTCACGCTATGTGGACATACTCATCCCTATATCTCCACTCTAAAGAGACTGACTTTGTTAGAATCCTACTGCCTCTCCAGGTGGTCATCTTGGACAGCAGCTTACATAATCCATATCTGATCCACAGGAATCACACACTTGTTTTACTCAAACACCCTCTTCCTCACAAGATTTCAGAGAGCAGGCTTGCCCACACAGTCACCTCATCAGTAGGCTGACAGGACCACAGGTCCCCCATAGCTCTCACCTTTGGACTTGCCCAAGTATGGATGTGGCCATAGCCACATGTCCCACAGACTTCAGAGGATATAGACCAAGCTTTTAAAATATTAATAGTCTCCCTGAAGACCCTCTCAGTAGGACTGAGGAGACAACAAAGCACCCCCATCCTTTTCACCATGGTGGAGGAGGAGGGGTGAGACTGATAGTGCCTCTACAAGGAAATCCTCTCTCCACTATCACACCTTTCTTCATATTTTCTAATATACTTGAGATGCTTGGTCATCTAAGAGTGGCAAAGTCCATTTTGGTGCCCCTTTTTGAGGCCTGCCAGGAGGCCTACCATCTCACTTTGGTATGTCAGAGTGGATGGCACCTCTTGTCCTGCACACTCTTGTCCTGCACTAAATGGAGACAGAAAATATCCCACTTTAGCATCCTCTCTTAGCCTCCAACCAGCAACCTTCTGAACACCACTGCCATCTCCCTGAAGCTCCCGCACCCCACCCTCTTGTCTGTCTCTCCCAGTGCCTCTCTAGTGCTTCTGTCTTGGGCCAGGATGGCTCTCCGCCTCTGCTCTCCTACTCTGCCCCATGATGGCATCCTGTCCCCAAAAGTTAAGTGACTCACTGCAGCAGCAATGTCATTGCCACCCACCTCCTCTTCCTCTTCCCCCCAGACAGGGCTCGGTGTCTGATTGCATCCCCCCTCCCCTACTTTAGAAAACAATCAGCCCCACTCCCACACAGATCCTGCTGTTCCCTCTTTTTCAGCCATTTTCCTGAGAGTTTGTCCAACCGCTCAGACCCTGTGATAGAAAGGAGAAAATGAGTGAAATTTTAGGACTTTCGCTACTCAGTAAAACACAGAAAAGCAGAAATGGGTGACTTATAAGAAGAGCAAAGAAAATGGAATTTACTAGTTTGAATTAAGAAAACAAAAAAGTGAAGGAGGCTTAGATTTGTTCGAGTAATGAAAGGAAAGATATGGGAAGACACAAGAGCATATACCTTAGGTAGAAAATGTGGCAGAAGGCAAAAGAATCTACCATAATATGTTTTCCATTTTGAAAGCTTCATGAAAAAGTCATAGGATAGAATTACCATGTTTTAGGAATAACCTTTTTCAGTGATTTCATATTAGTCACCAGTGAAGGGCAGGTTGTATCCTAACCAAAGTTTGCCATGTGCCTGACAGGAACAAACACTAAGCATGGACTGCGCTGCAAAGCCTGTAAGATGAGCATCCACCACAAGTGCACAGATGGCCTGGCACCCCAGCGGTGCATGGGCAAGCTGGTAAGGGCTTGTGCCAGGAGGGAGCCCCAGAACTCGCTGCCTAGAGCACCTGCCTACCCCAATGAGATCACTCCCTCCAAAGTCCTTCCCTGCAGCCCTGAGGAAGGCACCCCAGAACTGGCCTTCCAGCTTGGCTTCCTAATTGGCAAAACGATGGAGTAGAGGAAGAGCCTTGTCAACCTAACAGGCAAATGTTCCACATTGAAAAAGAGTCCGGGCCCTTAGGAGAGTGACCAACTTCTCCCGGGTTGGCACTGTCTCAGCTTTAGCACTGAAAGTCCCACATTCTGGGACTGTTCGGGTTTTGAAAATGAAAGTCATGCATCTCAGGAATCCCCTCAGCCCCAGCCAAACCAGGTCAGTCGGTCATCAGCTCAGAAGGTGTTTAGAGAGGACTAGAGCTAAGCCCCTACAAAAGCGAAGTGAGTAATAAATATCTGCACCACTTTAATGGAATCATTTTGCCCTAATCAAGAGACATTGGACAGTCCTGGCCCATTCTGGGCTGATCATACCATCTCAGCAGCATGGGCGTCAGTCCTGGTGCCACACATTGATCAAAAGCAGCCCAGGACACACTTGAGGGTGTTTTAAACTAGGTTGGCCAAAGAATTGTAGAACCAATTGTAGAATAAAAAACGTCTACTCTGGGGAATAATTAGACAGGACTTTAACAGCTGTCTTCAAAAGAATTTAACCCTGTCACACAGAAGAGTGATCCTATTGTCCTTTGTGGCTCCAGGGAAAAGACTTAGGATCAGTGGATACCAAGTCTTAACAATCAAAGATAATGTCATCAAAGACGTGCCTCTACAGTTAGCAAATGCTCCTACCCACCTTCCCATCACAGTGTTCAAACAAGGAAGATGTGTTTGCCAAGGACATTAGAGAGGATTCTGGGATTCTAGTGGGGACTGTGCCACTAAGTTTCCATCTAACACTGAGGTATAGTTAAGTCCAAGTGCTTAGTTCATCTACCTACTCTGATTTGCAGTATCTCTTCTCTCAAACTCCTGCCTCACCTGGTCCCCTTCTCCTTGTCCAATGGTGATTCCCACAAGACCCACAGAAGGAGAATTCAGAAAAAGAGAATAGAATCAAGAACACCGAGCAGATGATTCTGGGTAAAACTCTTCAGATATACAAGGCCCTCTAGGCCTACCTCTGAGGTCCGCTTTGCCATGCCCAGGCCTTTTACGATTTTAATATACCACAGTGACAAATTGTGGCAAGATAATGCACGGCAGTCCTTTTCTATCTGGCAGACAATGAGGATCTGGGATGCAAAGGAGGCTGCTGTGCACTGCGAGAGGACACATGGGACTGGGAAGGCCAGGGCCAGGAGCTTGTTTTCCGATGGAGTGTAACTAGTTTATTGCCACCTATAGCTTCCTCCCCCAGTGCCCCTGCCAGGGTTAAATTATAGAATTACAGGATGTCAACTTCTTAATGGGAGACAGGTTGATGCCCTTAGAGAAACAAACTGGTCTTATCATTAGGGCCCTTGTGTGGTTTTCTTCATCTCATCAGTGACATTAACCTCTTCTCTTTCATATTCTCTCTCCAGCCAAAGGGGTTCCGGCGTTACTACAGCTCCCCCTTGCTCATTCATGAACAGTTTGGATGCATTAAAGAAGTTATGCCCATCGGTGAGTTGGGACATGGATAGTTCGAGCTGGGTTTTGAGCCCCAAAATCAGCATGAATGGCTGCTATCCTCCCAGGGCTGCAAAAAGTGGGGTATCTTTGTGTGTTTGCTTAGTGGCAGTTTAGGTTATGGTTGTTTGTTTTGCATAAAGTAGACTAAATTCTCCAGGAATTTTCGTCATTTCCCTAATGAAGCTTAAGGAACACCTAAGTCCCAAAGGCTATCGATCTGCTGTCCCAACCATTAGCAGCATGGCAGAGTGGAAACAGCATGGAGCATATCATCCCACAGACGGGGTTCAAACCCAGCTTTTTCTTGACCAGCTGTGTGTCTTTAAACAAGTTACTCAACCTGTCAGGCCGTAATAAAGAGAACAGAAATCGTTGCTTTTCATAATTTTTGTAAAAAATAAATATCGATTATAGACCAAGACTTAGTAGAAACTCAGTGAATATATTCTTCTTTAATGAGGACCAGACAAAATGCCCTTATATTTATTGATATTTCTGGCTCAAATCTCTTCTTTAACAATATCTTTTGGTTTACTTCTATTATTTTTTTCTCTCCTAAAAATCTCTACATCTATATTTACCTTTTGGAGGGGGAAAGTTTTAAACTAGAAATAATTGTAAACTAGAAAGCTTTCAGTTTGAAATTCATAAGGCCTAGTGATCACAAATTCTTTCTAAAACAATTGCCTCCTCCTGCAAATCTTGTGTCTCGAGGCTTTGTACCTTGGTGAGCAGAGCTTCCCATTAGAGGAAATAATGCTGGTCTCTGGGAAGAACCTTGAAATTGGAGTCCAGAAGATGGACAAAAGAAGAAAAGCAACCAATCAGGAAGAGTTTGGAAGCAGAGTCCTCCTTGGAAATGCTGGGTGCAATGCGGGGACCTGGCAAATGGGAGCACATTGCAGTTGGGGGCACATCTGTGAGGAAAGCTTGACCATAGAAAGCCCCCTCCTCCCAGGCGCTGGGGTCTGCTGCACAGAACCTATGTCTTGGGTGCCATGAACCCAGCAGAGGTAGTAGGTGGTTGGCTGAGTTCTCTCAGATGAGCTTTCTCAGATGAGCTTTCTCTTCTGTTGCAGCCTGTGGCAATAAGGTAGACCCTGTCTACGAGACCCTCCGCTTCGGCACCTCCCTGGCCCAGAGAACAAAGAAGGGCAGCTCCGGCAGTGGCTCTGACTCACCTCACAGAACCTCTGTAATTGTCCTCTTCCTCCCTTGGTTTGTCCTTGGTGGTCCTGGGCAGGGCTACCTCAAGCACTGCAGTGTGAGGGATTCCACCTACATGCCTCATGAAGGTGGGGCTGTTGGGAGTCAAGCAGCCTCCAAAAGGAAACCCGAAGTGCCTTGGGCCACTAAGGGTTAGCCTCACCTTGCCCACACCCAGGGATCAGTTTACTTTTCTGCTCAAAGACCACCTTCTTGGCCTCATGCTCCTTGACTCTTCCCATGTGCCCCCTCTCCTTAACCTTCCTGCAATATAATAATAGATAACGTATTAATCAACACATAGAAATATTTGGCTCAAACAATGGGCAGAAGCCAGGAAATCCTGGCTGTTTCCAGTTCTCCTTCCAGATACATCCCAATTCAAAGACAGCTATTTCTCACATTTTCTCAGTCTTTTCTCTCTAAGACAAGGTATACCTCTTGATTTCACATAAAAACTGCCCTCCCCAGAAGCACTTGACCTGTGATTCAGTGAGGCCTCTCTCCATGGGACACTCACCCTCCCAGGCACCTCTCCTAAGCTTTAGCTGATCTAAACTTAATGTTTCATGCATCTCTATGACCTGTTATCATCATCTGTCTCTGGCTGTCACAACCAGAATGTCTATAAATGCTCCAAGATGCCATAGATCAGGGGTCCCTAACCTATGGTGAGTTGTATAATTATTTCATTATATATTACAATGTAATAATAATAAAGTGCACAATAAATGTAATGTGCTTGAATCATCTCAAAACCATCCCCACCCCTCCTTGGTCCATAGAAAAATTGTCTTTCATGAAAACAGTCCCTAGTGTCAAAAAAGGTTGGGGACTGCTGCCATAGAGTTTTACAGCCCATGCTGAAAGCCACCATCCCTCCTGCAAAGAGGCCAGGACCTTCCAGTTCACATGACCACTTAGGATAGCCTGTACCCAGTTACCAGTTCCATTATTGCAACCCCTGCTGGACTGGAAACTTCCGGCCAAGACACGGATGAGAATCCAAATGGTCTGCCCCACAGGGTCCTCTCAATATCCAGTGATTACAGTGGCTTGTGGGAAGAAAGGCAGGGCATACCCCCGGGAGGGGTTCTCAGGGACTGAGTTGAAACATCTCCCTCACTGGGTACAGGTTTATCCATAAGATAACCTGAGATTGTAGGCAGTTGAGTAGGAATATATTAATGGATCAGGTGGGTGAGTAGGTAGATGTGGGTCTTCTGACTGATGCCACATGGTTATCCTGGAAGCCATCTTGAAACTCACTGAAAGCCCTGTTCTTCATGTATCCCACTGATTTTAAGAGGGAAGAACCAAAAATAAATGTTTACTCTTTTTCCTTGTACATAAAATTGATGTCAACAAGTTCTTTCTTATACTCAGGAAGCATGAAGAGCCTACAGTTTACTAGCACTGTAGAGACACAAAAGAAAAGGAGGACATGGCTCCATATCCTTAGAATTCACAACTTATTTCTGGAGACCAGACCAATAGAGAAGAAAACTGATGGTGGCGGCATTGTCTAGCACATTTTAAAAATACATTTTTTATGTCTTATACTATTTTGTTGAGTGAGAACACAATATATATGTGTTAAGGATATTATAATAACTATGTCATATGAGTGCTGAAGTACTTCATAGTAAAGATGGAAAATGTTTAGCTTTAGTAGACATTGCCTCAAAGCAATGAGGGTATAATTTGTGACATTTTAAGATATCTGAAAGATAGATAGAAATGGTGCTAAATGTGACCAAAAAAAACATACAAAGTATATATGGGTGGATTTATATTATATACAAATATGGCTGCACAGGTTGGGTAATAATACTAATAATATACATAAAGTGCACAGGGCCTGACAAAATTAACATTCAATAAGTAAAATTTATTGCTTCTTTGTTTTCATTAGGCATCTAGGCCTTAGCTGGGTTTTCTCTGAACCTGAGTTATTATGAAGTTAAACAAGGGTGCAATCCATTAACGAGACAAACGTTATCAGAGAAGAGCATTTCCCAGCACCACTCTTTAACAGGGCCTATGCCTGGGCTCTGCTAGAAACCCCTGGATCCTCAAGAGTTCTGCTCTGTTCTTCTCAGCCCTTCTCCTTGTCTGATTATGTCCTCCAGTCATTCCTTAAGTTGAGGTGTTCCCAGGGGTCTGCTATTGCTTGGTCTTCTTGTTCTACATGCTCTTTCTGGTTGATCTGTTTCACATTCCTTTGGTCCAACCACCGTCTCTAAGCTGATGACTCCCTTAGATATTTCCAGTCCTAACCTCTTTCCCAACCACCAGACCAGTCCTACAGATATCTGCAAAATCTGTAGGATTTTGCAATCAGCAGCTCCAAACTAAACTCATATTCCATTGGTGATTAGGTCTTATGATTCAGAACTCAGAAGTATGTATCAAAAATATCCTTCCTCTCTACCACCAATGCTGGAGCTTTGAACCTCATTATCTCTCACCCAGATTATTATAAAGGAATAACTGCACTACTCTCTTCCTTTTAAATCTACCCTTAGTAATACCTTTGTGCAACTTTCCTAATTAACATCCTCTATGGAGTCACTTATGCCGGAACAACAATGCCCAAACTCTTTGGCATGGCATAGGAGGCCTGTCACTACCCTAAAAACCCACCTTCCCCTGAACTCCCCAAGCTCTGTGACATCTCCAGACCTTAGAACATGCTGCTTCTCCCAGCTGAAATTCTTTAAGAGTCACTTGATGTCTACACAAGCAATGAAGAGTCTCCAGACTCCCCCAAGCATGGCCAGTTGCTCCTCCCACAAGCCTTCCAGAATTTCTTTCTTATAGGATATACGTGATTGCACTGTAATTATCTGCTTTTGCATCTATTTCCTGAATTAGGTGCTGGGTGATAACAGTAGACATCAGGGCCCCCCCATTCCTTATTCCTCTCATTACACCGGAGCCTGATAGGATGCCTGGCACATAGTGACCACTCAAGAAATGGGTGAAGAATGAGGAAGAATTAGCAAGGGACTCTTGAAGACAGACCTCAGAATCCTCAGAGATCCACGCAGCACTTCTATTCTCACTCTCTAAGCTCCAGGCACAGTGTGTCCTTCTTTAGATAGCTGTGTTCTATCCAGGCACTCACACTTGGTCTCCACCTCTCTGCAGACAACACCTCTCCAAGTTTCTGGGTCTGAGTGGGCGCCTCTTCCCTGGTCTCCCATAGCAACCAGTTCATCAATCCATTATTTACATATTGCTTGGTAATTTTCACTTTTTTGCTTAATTTTTCTCTCACTTCTCCATCCCCCTCCTCCCCTAGACAAAGCTGCTTAAATGAAAGGACTTTTGTTCACATCTTTTCATTGCACTATCCATTACCTTACAGCAGTGATTCCCAAACTTTGGTGGGTTTCAGAATCCCTTGGAGAACTTTGTAACAATATGAAGACCCAGGTCCTGTCCTACTTCAACCAGCCTGGACCTCTGTGAGTTTTATCAACTCTCCAGGTGACTCCAATACCCACCACAGTTTGAGAACCATTGATCTATACTGTGCCAACTCAATATAGATTCTCATTAAATATTAATATGTGGTCAACCCATGAATAGACAAATGAACAAACATCCTCCTCAAACTGTCTAAACTTCCACAGGGCCTAAAGCCATCAATGAATTAAATTATTGGTTCTTACTGTGTAGTCTCCAGATCAATAACATCAGTATCACCTGGGAAATTACTAGAAATGCAAATTTGGGTTTTCCTTTCAGATCTACAGAATCAGCAAATCTCATTTGGGGAGCCCAATAATCTTCATTTTATAAAACCCTTCAGGTGATTCTGATGCACATTAAAGTTTGAGAGTTACTGAGTTAAACGGAGGACATACGTTTGCTTTCCAGGAAATTGGCCTCTGCCAGCCCCTCCTCTTCCTCTCCCATATTCACCCTAGCTGGCTCACACTTGCTCTTGTTCCCTCTCTGTGTGAACAGCTGTGAATAACACATTCACAGTGGCCATGAGGCTGGATCTGAAATTTGAAACAGAGATCCAAGAATGTTATTCATCCCCCTAGCCCCACGTACCACATTACATCTCCTTTCTCAGGGGACTGAGGAGGGCCATGCTGCCAGTGAGTCACTTCCTCAAAGCCACATAGAGCTGGCTCCCAGCCTGCAGCCATCTCCCCTTACGCCTCAAGACTTTTGTAGATCCCACCCAGCAATCCAGAAGAAATGCACAAACAAAACTGGCCAGAGTAGAGATACCTCTCTCCACTTTGGCCTGCATTCTGAACAGACCTTTCTCACATCTCTGATGAGAGGCGATATATCCTCATCCCACGCCAGCACAAGCATCTCCCATGCTTATATGAGACCAGCCTTGGCAGAAGGGCAATTGGAAAGCCAGTCTAGAGAGGAAAGAGCTGACAGGAGGCTCCCCAGAGATGGCCCTAATCTATCCACATCAACAACAGACGGCCACTCCTGTGGTTGTGAGCTTTGCTGAATTTATGACAAGGAGAGATCTTCAGAAACATTTCACAGTAGGCAATGAACATTTCAGGCTCCTCATTTTTGGCCGATACTAAGAAGCAGCAAGACACCGGAGGGACAATTGAAGGTTGTTCCGTTCACTTTCATCTCTAAAATAGCTTTGCTTCTAGTAACATTGGGACCCTACAGACTGGTTTTAGGGGCAGAAAACATAGTTTTGCAAATGTCAATATGATGTCCATTCATCACTGTCCAGTTATACTGGCGCTGGTTCCATCAGTAAATATTTGCTGGAGTTTTGTTCTGTCAAGGCATTGTTCTGAAAGCTGCAGAGACACAGAGACGAATCAAATTGTATTGAAATAACTGTCACATCACTCTTTCCCGGGAGTCTAACTTGCCTCAATGGAAGAAAACAGAAACAATTGATTGGTACTTTAAAATGATTTTACTTCCTTCCTGCAGGTCAGTGATAATGAACTTCAGCCTCTTGCCATTCTTTTAGTATTGTTATGTCCTAGAGCTAACATATTCCCACAAGCAAAGCTTTTCCCACAGATTTAATTCTTCCAGGGCTGTAGAGTCATTTGCTTTACATTGTTGAGAAGTCGCTGCCTAGCTGTGTCCAAATTGTTATGTTTTCTTTAACGGGCTTTCAAATGTTCCAAAATCTAACAGGCTTGATGGCTTTGAGAAGGCCAGAAGAAACCAAATTCAAACAACATTCTGGGAGTTAATTGGCTAGTTTATGAATAATCTTCAGTTTCATAAGATTAAATTAACATAAATGAAATTCTATGCAAAGCATCTGGTACAGAAATTGTGATCATGAACTTCAAGGGGAACAGGGTCCAATTGACTTAGACACCCTGTGACACTGATTTTTTTCTTCTTTCTATATGTCATGAAAGTATGAGTGGTTGAAAAAAGCCTTAATGCTAAATTGTATCAAAAATCAGGCTCTGGAGGATGATGCTATAGTGCTCTAGAGCTGACTGGGAGAGCTGGAGAAGAAAACTTGCCCCTCTCTGTTAAAAAATAAATTGTTTTTAAAAATGTGACTCTCCTCAGAGGCACCCTAAATTTCTCACTGGAAGAGGATGGAGCCAGGCAGACAGAGGGAGGTCATCTGGCCCTTTTAAGGAGGCAATCAGTGGTCTGTGGGTAAATGTTAAACCAGCAGCTTGCGGCTGAACCCTGACTTACAGCGTTTGCCAATTTCCATGGTATAAATACCCCTACCACAGTAACCAATTTCATGCTATCAATGTGATGGCCCTGAAGGCTCTCACCAGCCGAGGAGCTGCCCCAGTGCACCACTGGATGAGGTATGGTGCTTAAGAGCACGTATTCTGGAGGCAACGTCTGGGATTCAGGACCCCAACTCCACCACTTGATAGCTGTGGCACCTCAAGGAGAGTTACTGATTCTCTCGGGCCTTCAGATTCCTCTCTGAAAAGTGGGTCTATCGTAGAATTATTGTGATGAACAAATGAGATGATACATATAAAGTACTTAAAAACAGCATGTGGCAAATGATCAGGAACCATTACCTTTTCAGAGTGCTGTTATTATTATTGTTCTTGTTATTTCTGTAACCTAAGTGGAAGTATGATTATGGCTTTTCTTATTGCAAAAAAGTCAGAGTAAGTATTACAAAAACAACTGATTTTTGTAGCAATAGAAACAGCATTTAACTTGTACCTAAGTAAGTGGTGCATTCTCAGTAGTGTATCTTGTTCTCCGTAGTTAATACTTAAAATTCACCTATAGAAAGAGCCATAGTTTTACTTAAAATGTTAAGCAACGGGATATGGGCAAGAATTCTGATTTTTCTCTGTTTTCTGTTCCTGGGAAGAAGCCTAACTGAGGCCTGTGCACCTAGGCATTCACTCATTGAGTACTAGCACAGCCAGCCTGAGCCTGCCAGACACCTGAAGGACACTGCAGTGCCCACAAGAGTACACAGCTTCTCTGAAGTTAGCCAAACAGAGGAGATAGTGATGGTTGGATTCTTAAGTGTCATGCAAATTCCATCTTAGCTCTTTGACTGACATCAAACTTTCTGTTCATTGACCCCCTAATATAACATTGTTCATCCCATGCTATTTCCTCTTTCCTCCAAGACTTCAGATCTCGTGGAAGTTCCTGAGGAAGCTGATGGGCCAGGAGGCGAGTGTGACCTAAGGAAACGCAGCAACAGCGGTGAGTGAGGGAGCTGGCCCAGCACAAACGTGAATCGCTTGAGTCGGGGTCAGGGGGCAGCTGAACTCGATATCCCATGCCCAGTATTTCTCTGCTAGTTCAGGGATTCAGTCAGGGTAAGTGTTCAATATTGTGGAGGGAAACTGAGCGTGGTTTCTGGTTGATTTCTGTGATTCAAACATTTCCCTGAGTTCTGTCTCCTGAGTTCTCATACCTTATGGACTTAGCTATATGAGGATTTAGGAGTCACTTTCAGACCTTTTTGTGAATGCATCATTTTCTCCAGTGACCTAAATTACATCAGCAAACCATATCACAGAGACACTAGCTCATGCTACACCTGTGGTGCCTGACACTAAACAGCAGTGGGTCCAGCAAGGGGAGCATGGGCCTCGTACTTGGCTTCTTCCCTCGCAGACACAACTCAGACCCTCAAAAACTGTACAGTCCAGTCAAACATTCTTTATTAATGTTACTTAATCATCTAATAGCTTAAGCCTTTGTTTCAATAATTTCTAAAACATTTATTACATGCTAACCACACAGTATTGCTTGCTAACATTAAGGAAGAACCACCCTGTAACCCAGAGTGTAAAGACACATGAGAAGACCCTTAGGGATGCATCCTACTGAGCATTTTTGACATCAGTAACTATTCAACCTTTACTCATTTATCAAAATATATTTATGAAGCATTTACTATCATCAGCAAAAGTACATCTATCACAGTCTAGCAAGGTACAGGTCCTGACCTGCGTTGTTGACTCGGGCTGAATGCATGCTCATGGCAGAAGTGATCCCTCCACACTCCAATCCCAGGCTCTGCCTTTTCCAGCCTGGATGCAGAAATTCTGCACTCAATGCTGCTTGTCACTGCAGCAGCAGCAGCTGTCTTGCAACGTATCGCTTCCACTTCCTTCCCTCTGGGAATTCATTTATGTTTCTTCGCACGTTAGAACTGTGCCTGTGTGATTCCCACAGGCACCATGTGCTCATCTGCCCAGTGACTCTCCTTCCTAAATAAGCATCAGCTCTCACCATACCACCACAGCCCCCCTTGCCAAGCCCACACGCACCTGCTAATGCTCACCATCAGGGCAAGGATTCTTTGGCATCACATGATGAAACTGTACTTTTAGATCAAGGCAAACAGTCATTGAGCACTTAGCAGTGCCATTAGAGAGACACATTAGAAGAAGATGTTGGCTTCAAGGGGAACCTCACAGCAGGGCAGCAATGCGGCAGGGCTGTCCCAGCCAGGTCTGTCTGGCATTGCAAGACCAGCAGCAGAATCTAAACAGCACTCCCAGAGTTCTTCAACATCTGAGGCACTAACTCATCAGAGACCTCTATATAAATCAGGTTTGGATGTTAATTCTTCAAGTCTGGTAAGATGCGCAGTCCTGAGTCTGACTTCCACCCTGACATTTCTCCCACCAACATCCCTGATGGCCTTCTCATCACTAACTGCACTGGAAGCTTTTGGTCTGTGGCCCATCCTTGCTCTGGAGACAGACTACCAGACTTCACTTAATGATCGTATGACCTTGAAGCAATGACCTATCCTCTCTCTCTGCTTTAATCACCTCATCTCTGAAATGCAGATAATAATAGCACCAAATCAATAGGGTTGTTACAATCTTTACGTGAGATAACAAATATACACACTATTCATACATTGATGACACCCAAAATTCATCTCCAGCATTAGGCTTCTTTGCTGTCTCCAGATGCCTATAGCCTACTGGACATTGCCCTCTGAATAGGGAATAGGAACCTTAAAGTTAATACATCCAGCTTTACTCTTGATCCCTTCACCCACCCACCCATCCAAACCAGCTCTTTCCACAGTTATCTCTGCTCAGTCAATAGGAGCTCCATTCAACCAGTTGATTAGGCCAAAGTTTTTGGTGTCATCCTCGACCCCTGCTTCCTCTCACTCCTCATATCCAATCAGGCAGGAAATTCTATCTGCTGCTTCTCGGAATTATGCCAGCTGCCACTGCTAACTCTCTGCCTCAGCCATCTGGTCCAGCTCGGCTGATGCTGGAATTGGCTCACCAATTCCTTCAGTAGCTAAGGCCTCTATTTACCCTGGGGATCTCTTCTCTCAAAAGGTGGTCCTGGTAGATTTTATAATGTGAAGAGCTGTAGTTAGGAATCATCAATATGCAGCATGGTTGCTATTAACAAAGCCATCATAAGATCATGAAGTATCAGAGATGCAGGTAGAGACTCATTACTCCAACCGTGTCCCATCCAACCAGCATCCCCGGCACCACGTGAAAGCCTCTTAGAAATGCAGAATTTCAGGCTGCCTCAGACCTGCTGAATCAGAGTCTGCATATGAATCTGTGGTTCATGTGGCCATTAACGTTTGAGAAGTAGGATTTGAGGCTATTCAGTCCAATTCCCTCCCTCCAATACACACAGACACACACACACACATACACACACACACACTACAACACATGCCACGTAGACAAGGAAACTAAGTCGCAGAGTACTATACTACACACAAAGACACAAAGTTGATTATTTTCCATCTCTTCTATGGTAAGGGGCATTTTCACAGCCTCATTCAAAGAGATCTGCTGAAAGAACCTAGCAAACAATATACTTCCAAAAAGCTTTGGAGATCCATTAGCAATTCCTCTGATCAGCAATAGCTTTCTTCACAATGCACCCTTAGAAGCTAGGGAGATTAATTATGCAGCAGTTTGCTTCAAAACATCTTCCTTCGATTGGTTTTAATCCCCTGTCTGTGCAGTTTGAGAAACAATATAGAGAAAACACCCGACTTATGTGGTTCAAGTTCCCACTGGTCGTCTCAGTCATGGCAAGGAGGGTGTTGGCTTTTCAGAATCAGTATTTGGGAGGCCAGTCTCAACCAGTTCTGCATTACATGTTCCATTTATGTCCTCAAAGTAAATGTAGTGCACACAAATACTATTTCTTCTAGCCAGGTGTTATGTCAAATTCCCTGAGGAATATTTCCAAAGCCACCTTAGAAAAAGGGTACAATTAATTTCTCTACTACTAAAAGTACAGTCTCTGCTTTCTCTCATATAAATGATCTTGGCAGGTCTCAGTGTTTCTGGTTGTTGTTTTCAACACTATTCCTGGATGCATCATGAATATAGATGGGGAGAATTGTTGACCTTCACCTTTGGCTTAACTGCTAGAAACTTCATTCATAACAAAGTAATGAGCAAAGTGAGAAGTAAAATTCTGGGCTTCCCATTTCAGCTTGAAATGCCATAGAACAACATTACTGGCTGCTTTTAATGATTGCATTTCAGAATGACTGTATGTGATCATAATTTTCCTGGAAGAGAAACAGAGAGAACAGGACACAAGCAATACAAATTCCTAGAAATTGTCTTCAAAAAGAACTGGGTTAGTCACATTCACTTGAGGATATTACAAAATCCGATATTACCTCACTTTGCACCAAAGCAAAGAAATTATGTCCAGAAAGAAAAAGAGGCAAGCTCTGATTTAGAAAATTCATCCTTGCCTGTGGAATGCACTGATTCTGTATCTCAAATTTTAAGGTGTCACAAAAAAAAGCAGAGTTTTTTTAATGGTTAAGTTGGCAGATGTCCCTGGATTTTGTACCCCTCCAGTGGACAATTTCTAAATTACAAATGCAAGTTATTTATGGTATGTTTTTACAACACACCTTTTGTATCAAGACCAAGTAAAGATCTCTTGAAAAGCATAAGAGATTTCCTTTCTAGCAATGTGGAATGCTGGATGGTCAGAGAAATTTTTCCCAGTTTAGCATTCCTAAAACTGTTGAGAATGAATTTTTTTTACATTTCTAGTAATGCATGACTGAGCTGGCAGCAAAATAAGTAAATTCCTTAGAATATAGAAATGACAATGAAACATGAATTCAGAGACATAAATAGGTAAAGGCTAATGTTTCCTCTGCATTTCCCTGGGCCTCAGCTTGGGCAATAATAGACCCCACGTATGAACCCTAGAGGACAAAACCTGGGGAGTGGGCAGTGTACTAGGTAACATGAGAGATCCTTTGGAAAAATGCTAATACCCCAAAAGGCACCCTTAGTGTCACTAGAAAAAGATGATGCCCTGTAGAGAAATATGTTATATCAGCCTTAATTTAGGTAGAAAAGAAAAGAAACAAGAAGAGCGGGGAGGAGAGAGAAAGAGAGACAGAGGGAGGAAGGGAATGTAGGAAGGAGGAAAGAAAAAAAGAGTCTTCTTACTTGGGTTTACGGCCTGAATTCATGCTACCTGTATGGGCAAAGTAAAAAATATGAAATTTTAGTTTAATTTAAAGTTGCCAGGTGTGATAAGATCACCAGGCATTAGACAGAAGAAAATGTAAAGCCTCTCTGGAGGAAGAGAATTTTAACCCAGATCTTAAAAACTTCCCACAAATGAACTTTCAAAGAACATGAGCTAACAATCAAAATTTACCAAACACATGAGAAAATGTGTTAGCCATCATGAGTAGGAGCTAGCACAAACAACCAACTTTATGATCAGACTCTCAGAGACTGTATATTTTGAAATTATAGAATAAAGAAATATATAACTATATTGTTATATGTATTTAAAATATAAAAAATGGACTAGAAAACATAACAAAAGAATAAGAGACTGTCAAAAATAAACAGACAAATTTGAAGAAAAACCGAATAGAACTTGTAGAATTTTTTTTTTTTAAAAGTAGAAATTTGTTGGGTTTAATAGCATATTAGACATAACTGAAGGGAGAATCCGTTCCCTAAAATGTAGAGCCAAAGAAATTGCAGAGAGTAGCCAAAGAGACCAAGCAGTGGAATTCACAATAGTAGAAGAGACATGGAAAGTAAGTGAGAAAGTCTAACATGCATCTAATTGACATTTTAGAAGAACATAAAGAGAGAATCAGAAAGAGACAATATTCAAGAAGATACTAGCTGAGAATTTTCCAGAACTGATTAAAGATACCATTCCTCAAATTTAGAAATCTATACCTGGACACATCTTAGTGGAACTACAGAATTTCAAAGACAAAAGAAGCCATTAAATGCATTAAAAGACAAATTACCTGGAGAGGAATGAAAATTAGACTGACAGTTACTTCTTACAAATTACAATAGAAGCTATATAAGAGTAGAATGATACCTTATGTATGCTAAAAGAAAAGTGATTGCTAACCTAGAATTGTAAATGAAGCAAACTATCTTTGAAGAATATATTTTCGGACAAAAATCATATCTACAGTGCAATTAAGAAAGACCTGTGCTCAAAAATTGTAAAAAGATGTACTTCAAACAGGAAAATGTGACCTTAACAGAAAGACTGAGAAGTAAGAAGAAATAAAGAACAAAGAAAGTGGTAAACATGTGGTTAAATCTAAGCAAACATTGGCTACATAAAAAAATAATATTTATTAAGAGTTGTTAATAAAATATTAAAATACTGATATTTAAGTGGGAAATGGGGATTCAAAGATTCTTCTATTATTTGGAAGGAGATTAAATATATTATTTCACTTTAGATTTTGTTAAAATATGCCTCGTAAATTTCTAGAACAACCACAAAAAGAATAAAAAATAGATTAAACCTTTCAAATCAGAAAGGGAACAAAATTAAATGATGAGGAGAAAAATAGCCAATCAATTGAAAATAAAAAAAAGAAGGTTGGGAATAGTAGAAAAAGCATAGAAAATTTGGCACAAATAGAAAGTACAAAATAAAACGTTAGGAAGGAATCCCAACTTATCAGTAAACAAAATCAATGTAAACCAACTAAACCCTAAATAAAAGATAAAGTTTGTCAGACTGGATTTTAAAAATGATCTATATGCTGTTTATAACTATCTAAAACATAAAGATATAGAAAGTAGAAAAGCAAAGGAGTTATTTGTTAAAGTTACCACAAAGAGGAAAAAAAGGAAACATAGGCAAAATTAAGAACTTTTCATGTGTAGAAACAAAGGGAAAACCACAGGCACATTATAAGCAAAAGAAAAATCATTTGGCTATATTAATATGCAAAAAATGAACTTTAAGACCAAAAATGCATTACTAGAGATAAAAAGAATGGTCATGTCCACTTCATCAGAAGATATAAATTATAAACTTGCATGTATCTAATACATAGACTGAAAAATGATAAAAACTCAAGGAGAAATTGACCAAATTATTAGGAAAATTGGCATTCCCCTTCATAGTGAGGGATTGTAAGATGCCTTTGTGTTCGGCAAATCAGATAGACAAAAGGGTTCAGTATAGATACAGAGGATTTGATAACACATTTGACAATCCTAATCTAATTGACTAAAAAGGACACTTTATCTAATAGGTGGAGGATTCACATTTTTTGAGAACACATGGAATAATTTAAAACATTGATCACTTAGCAGACTATAAAGCAAGCTTTGTGAATTTCAAATAATTGATATTTTATAGAAAATACCTTTCTGACCACAGGGCAAATAAGATAGAAATCAATATTCAAAAGATAACTAGGAAAATCAAAAACTTGGGAAATTAAAACAGTTTTTAAAAGCTCATGTGTTAAAGGCAATTTATCATGAAGATTGGAATCTATTTAAAACTAAGTAATAATGAAAACAACACTTACCAAAACTTGTCAGATAAGTCTATACTTGCGATTAGAGCATTTAGCTTTAAAATGATACTATTAAAAAAAATTCTGAAAAATAATAATTTAAGCACCACACTTGAGAACTTAGAAAATAGAATAAATCCAAAGAAAGCAAGGAAAGGCAATAATAAATACAAGAGCAGAAATTATTAAATTATAAAGATAAATCAATAAATCTTGAGTGATTTTTTAAATAAAATTTACAATCTCTAAGAGATTTTTTAAGATAAAAGAGAAAAATGAAACAAAAAATAATACAAAAAAGGGGAACATAAACAGAGATTGAAAAGAAAATAAAAGAATTTAATAACAAACTTCATGCCAATAAATTTTTAAACTTTTTAAAATGGGCAGATATCAAGAAAGATATCCATGTCTAGAAGAAATAGAAATAGAAAACTTGAATGTGCTTGGAACCCTTATAGAATCTGAATCAATATTTTAAATTTTGTACAATGAAAATACCAGTCCTGAACAACTTTATAAGTAAATCCTACCAAACATTTAAGGAATAGAAAATTTTCAGATTACATAAGCTTTTTCAGAGAAGCAACAAGAAGCAAGGAGGAAGGGCAGCAGCATTCTCTACCTTGGTTTATGAGGCTAGTATAATACCAACTTCAAAACCAAACAAGGACAGTGTGAGAGAGGAGAATCACTGGCCAGTTTCTCTTGTGAATATATTAATAGATGCAGAAGCCTGAAACGAAATCCTAGTAAACTGAATCCACAATGTATTTTAAAACATATTGCATAATTACAAATTGAACTTATTCCAGGGACACAAATTTGGGTCAATGTCAGATAATCCAGTAATGTAACTTGCTGCGTTGCAGGTCAAAAAAGACAAATCAAGTAATCATCTCACTAAACAACAATGGTAGACATAGGCCCTGCAGGTCTGCAAAGTAAAAAAAGACAGATAACATATGAGAAAGGAAAAGAAGAAACTTCTTTGGGGATGTGGTAAAAACTGTAGATTCATTTTGCTTCTGTAACATTAGAAAATATGCCTGCATGACGGACATACTCTTTGAATACTTGTCATGGTGATATAAATGACCAAATTATTTTTAATAAAAGAATTTAAAGCACTAAAAATAAAAGGTATATGATATATTTTTAGTAAAATAATTACCTTTCTTTTCACATCTTCTCTTAAATCAAAGTCTTAGAAATGGCCAGAAGGAATAGGTTTAAAATCATTTTTGCAACCTTCCATTTCTACTTGCAACCATATATCTGAAAACACATTTGGGGTCACTTCAAATAATTTTCAGCATAGTTCACAAAAATGGTACCCATTTTGAACCAGATGTCCAGATAGATATTCAATAAAAAGCTAAAATAATGTGAAATTATTAATACAAAATTGTAAAATCTGTCCAAACTGAATGTTGCATATGCACTTTATATATCCCTCCCTTTTTATCCCAAATCAAGAATTTTCTAGGAAGATTCTTTTTGCATGTTTCCATGCACATATTCAATATTCTTTTAAAGTATCCGGTTTTATACTTACAAAATCAAGTGTTTACACCAGGGTTTCAAATAATCACACAATATCAGAAAAAGAGTTTGCTAATCTCTACTCTTTTACACTGGTAAACATCAAGTCGAATGGCTAAGTATTGAGGCAGACAAGACCCATAGAATCGGGCCTTTGTTTTCCAGTTACTACAACCTAGAACTCCACTGATGAGTGCATATTGGCTTCCTACAGATAATGAAATTGCATCCATAAACTGCAGAACTACAAACTGAGAATGGATATTTTAATAAGCATCAGTACATTTATAAAGGCTCTTGTTTTGAAGCATGTTTTCTACATCTACAGTTATCGAGTCTATTTTAAGAACAGTGGAGAGTGTCACTGCACTAATGAAGTAGGTTATAGAGCTTTCTGTGGTGTTTCCCTCCCTCTGCTGATATTTCCTTGATAATCTGAAGGGAAATCAAAGGGAAGAATAAAGCAGCAATGTGTTATTTTAAAATGTCAAGTCATCTAAATGGTAGATTAATTTAGACACCACAGCTTTGAAGCATTTGCCACATTTTTGTCTAAGGAAGATACATGCGATAAGAATGATAAGGCTATGATGTTAGTCGCTGGGGTAGGTTAAGTAGATCAAACTAGCTAAGGCAGAGGCTCCATTGTCCACCAGGGACCTCCCACAGCTGTGTATGAGGACAGTTAAAACTCCTGCCCATTCTGAGAAGGCTTGTTCTGTATCAAAGGCCACAGATTAGCTGCTTACATACAAAAGAAAGAGAATTATATATGCCAAGAATACATTGAAAGAAAAACCAAATAATAGCCCCAATGCATTGACAATAGAAATCAAGGAAATATTTTGAAGTTTAAAACTAAAGCTTTAATCTGCAAAATAGAATGTAGGTATCATCAAGAAACCAGAATCAAGATATCGAATATATAATAAATGAAAGAATCTGATATTTAGAAAAGGCAGTTCAAATACAACTAAATTGGACTATACCTCACTCACCATCCCTTTAGTTTGGTGCATTCAACAAAGATGAATGACATGGTTTTCTGCTCCTGAGAAGAACACTGCCAAATGAGACCAAATTTTGAACACAAAATTGCCAAGTAATACAAGGGGATACATGCTAGAGAAAGTGTGCACGAAGGCTGTGGGAGTGCAGGGAAGGTGGCGCAGAACGCTGTGTGGGAAGGCAGGGGAAGGGTCACGTAGAAGAGGACCTGAAAGCCTGATCATTAAGGATGAGGAAAAGCTAATGAGTAGTTAGGTAGAAGTTACAGAATGTGGAATAAATAAAGCCATCTTTCAGGTGCATTTCCAAAAAATGGTGACTGGATTCATAAAGCACCTGCTTTCTCTTGTCTCCTTCAGTGTTTACGTATCCGGAAAATGGCACTGACGATTTCAGAGACCAAGCAAAGAACATAAACCACCAGGTATTTATGGATGTCACAGAAGACAACTCAGGAGTCCTTAGATCAAACTGCAGGTCACCACCCAACTGGGCCATGAAATCAGTTTAGTGGGTCCCAGACCAGTATTTTTAGAAAATAGAATAGAATAATGTAGCATAACATTCCACAACATAGATATCATGGAATAAACAGAAATATCACAGTGCATAAAAGGTAAAAAGGGTAAGTATTGTATTATGCACCTTTTGTTTCTGTTACAAATAATATGCAAGTAGATAGGTACTATATAATGTGTGAATTATAGAATTATATAATGTATTATGACCATATTTTATAGTAAGTATATATTATATTTTATGTTTATTTATATATATAATGAGAATAGAATAGAATAAAATAAAATGGTATAACCTATCTGAGCACTGAATAGTAGAGTGAATCATAGGTTAAAAGGATACATACAGTTGTGTACAACTTTTAAGTTTTCTATACATATATATCATATATTTATTGTACTATTACATATTTATATGTATTATGTAATTATACATTACATGATATATAATTTTAACTTATTTATTATAAAGTATAAATTTTTTATTTATTTGGTTAGTAATAATAACTAATATTTATATTACATTCACAAAAGTCTTTTATAGTTTGTAAATTGGGGACAACAATAGAATCTACCCGACAAGGTTGTTGCAAAATTCAGGATGCTAATGCATGTAATGTAATGCCAGGTACATAGTAAACTGTCAAAAATGGTAGCTTTTATTATCACTATTGTAAGATTTCATAGCCAGTAGATATAACTAAATCAGTCTGATGCAAGGTTCATGCTTTTTCCTTAACATAAATAAACTATTAATAATTGCCAGATGAATACACTTGGTACCCTTTGATATGCTAGACACCAATTTTTAGGCTAATTGATAAAATGTTAATTTTAGGAAGTGAGAGTTGTTTACAGCTATTTACATGTCCCTATTTCTTTAGAGAGAATATTCCCATTCCTGGGGCCAAACCTGTATTAATTTTTATGAACAATAGCATCAAAGAAAATATATTTGAAGAAACCTTACAGTATTTCTAACAAAGAGCTCCAAATAATTGTTTTCAAATGGTTTGTAGTAAAATCAGACTAAGTTGAGAAATTAAAAATAAACCTAAGTTTGAAAGGAAATCTTTAATAACAGACATTTTAACACTTAAGATGCATACACTGAAATTATGTTGCAGTAACGTCTCCATTTCCTATTTTCTTTCTTTTCTCAAATTCTTCCTCCTTCCTTTTCTCATTTTTTTTTTTAATTTTCTTTTTAGGGACCTCTTTCCAAAGACCCATTACAGATGAACACCTACGTTGCCTTGTACAAATTTGTACCACAGGAGAATGAAGATTTGGAAATGAGGTAAAAACATTAAAAAAAAAAAAAAAGAATGAAAAAAATTTAAAGTCAATATTTTTCCATGTGAAAAAATTCCATTTGTGCCCTTCCTAATGCTTTAGAGCAATGATTCTCAAAGTTTAGCATACATCCTTTGACCTGCAGGGCTGGTTGACACACAGATTGCTGGGCCCCATCCCCAGCGTTTCTAATTCAGCAGATCTGGGGCAGGGCCTGAGAATCTGCAGTTCTGATGAGTTCGCAGGTAGTACTTTGGGCAGCACTGCTTTAGTAGTAATACATGGTCAACAGAGCTGCCAGTGAGAGTTTTCGTGAAGGTTGAGCATTAGATGCACTTGGGGTCCAATAGGGAATCAAAGAATGTATTTAACCTTCAAGTTAACATTGATGGAAGAATCAAACTAAAACTATTGAGATCAACTTGGAACCCTTCACTTCATAGTAACTGAAAACACTGGGGAGCGTAAGGGGAATTTTGTGACTAAATCCAAATCTTTCTCTTGACCACAGCTTGAGGTTCCTCAAGTTTCATGGGTGGTTAAGCTGGAGTGAAGCCTGGGTTCACATCCTACTTGTTGTGTGACCTTTAGCAGTTTATAAACATCTCTTTACTCTGATTTCCTTATTCATAAAAGAGTAATAATGACCTCTTCCCCTTGAGGTATTTGTGAGATTGAAATGAAAAATGCACATAAAGCACATAGGTCGTCACAAACACTCAGTAATGGGTAGTTATTATAATTTTTATAATGGGATGTTCACTGGCCTATCTCAAGGAAAAGACTTTTTTTTTTTATTTCAGCATATTATGGGGGTACAGATGTTTAGGTTACGTATGTTGCCCTTGCCCCCCCTCCCCGCCTAAGTCCGAGTTTCAAATATGTCCGTCCTTTGGGTGGTGCGCATTGCACTCTTTGTGTATGCATATACCTGTCCCCTCCTCCCCTCTCCTCCCTCTCCCTCCCCCTCCTCCCTGCCCAACATCCAATAGATGTTATTCTTATATGTGCACTTATGTGTTGATCAGTTAATACCAGTTTGATGGTGAGTACATGTGGTGCTTGTTTTTCCATTCTTCTACTTTCCTCCATTCATGACCCCAAAATGTGACTAATCTCAGGAAAAGGCTCCATATTTTCCCATCCTAGAGCAGGGGAGAAGAGGCTGCTTTTCCAGTCAAACAGGCCTTTGGAGATTTGTTCTTTCCTCTTCTGAAAAGAAAGATGGAGAAATTAGCCCTGAAAACTGTTTAATTGCCAGAGCATTGGGATAGCCTCCATTTGGAGGAAGGCCTTGCCTCTCCATCTGGGATCTATTAAATATTTGGGCTTTTCCACATATTCAAACTTGTGTCATTCCCCAGGCATGGTTCCCACCTCAGGGAAATCAGCGTTCTCCTCTTCCACTTCCCCCAAACCCCTAGAAAAGGAGAGCATCATCGAAGGGCTCCAGTTTGACCCTGTTTCCTGGGTTCCATATGCCATTGGGATCAACCCCAGCAGCTCCGCCACCCCTCAGACTGGGTCTGGTATCCAGTGAGACGTCATAACAGATTTATTTAACCTGCTGGAGTTTGGAAATTCTCCCTGGCTCATACCCCAAGGTCAGCTTGTTTCGGTATTAGTTTGAGATCTGCTGCCTTGGGTCTGATTCTTGGGTCTTTCCAGGGCAGAGTTCAGGGCCTGATTCTGGTTCCTTAGTTTTGTTCAGACAGTTTAGCTCTTGTGCATCTGAGATTTCTCCATCATTGAGTAAAATTGTCACGCTGAACTCACCAGCTGGAGCCATGACCATTTCCTGAACAGTTCTGGCATCTTCAGTGCGCGAGGAGGAGATGGTATTTACCAAACAAAGCCCCATTCTGTGAGAGATATGACAGCCCATGAGTCAGAGCAGAGCCTGCCTAGGATTCATTGCTAGGATGGTGCCATGCCTTCAGCTGACGGTCCACAATTAATTAACTACCTGCTGACGGAGACAAGGATGACATATATTTACTTTGCAGTAAGTACAGTATATTGGGTCCTTTTCGAGAGTGTCATTTGAATATCTAAAATTTAAGATTTAACAACTTTCCATTGTACAGGGCCTACCTTTTATAGTAGAAGATTATTCTGAAGTCAGCAAATTTAAAAAAGAAAAAAGCAATTGCAGAGAAATACAGAATGTTACTGGGATACCAAAGAATGATTTTTAACTGCCTGGTGGTGGTCGTAACTGTGTGCTTATTTTAGTTGGTTGCAGGCCATTAAAAGTCATGTTGTCTGGTCACATTTACACATCTGCTTTGAGGCAAATAGGGCTATTCATTCCCAGGAGTGAAATGTCTGTATTACATAGACTGGAAGATTGGAGTGATAAATCGCTCTTCCCCCCCACCCCCCAGAGATTGTAGGCTCCCATTTTAAAAGCCGTGCGCATGATTTAGAATGTGTAAAACAATGCTTTGGGGATTTGGTATAATTTCTTGAATGAACTGGGGCTTTGTGAATTATCTTTTTCTCCTCGAACCATAAGGTAGAAAAACTTCCTTTTAATAAAATACCATTTTTAACCACCGCATTCTGATTGAGGGGAGCATGCTGGGTATGGTCTTCAGGAAAGAAAACAAAGGAAATGAGAGTACAGGAAATGCTAGGAGTGCGACCTGGAGGGCAAAGAAGGCCCAACAAGGAAAGCCAACCATCATAAATCAGAGCAGATGAAGTATGAATTCAGCAAGCATTCACTGTGTATCTGCTCAATAATAAGGAAAGCTTTTCCTGCCAAGGCCAATGATCCAAGACCTCTGGCCGGACCTCCAGATTTGCCTGCCTACCTGCTGCGCCCAGCAGTGGATGGAGCACAGCAACTCCACCCTCCCTCCCACAAATCTACTGCTTAGTGTGAACGATGTCACTCTCTGCCCAGGCGCCAAGCCAGCCAGGGAGGACTTCTACCTCCTGCCCAAATGCATTTGATGTTCAATCCCTACTCATTCTCTTTGAGTAGGAATTTGCCTAAAATCTACCGTATCCATCCCCACCTTCATCTCACACCTGGATTGTTGTAGAAGAAGACCCCATCTGCTCTCTCTGTTCCAGTCTTGCCCCCGCTTCCTATCCAGTATGAGTGGAGAGTACGCTAAGGTAACTCTGCGGTGTTCTGGGTTTCATCTGAACTTTGGAATCAGACAGAATGGTTTCACTTCCCTGCTCCTCTGCTTTCCAACAATAGAGTCTATTGCCTAAATTTCTGTTTTCTCATCTTGAAAACATGGATAATAAGACCTGCCCTTATAGGATGGATGTGATTAGATAACAATATCTCATACACCACAGGAACTTAATAATGTTAGTTCCAATCATTTATTTTTTCATACTCCAAAAGTAAATAGTAGATGCTTCCTTCTCAGAATTAAGAAATGAGAGGGAGAGAAAAGAGAGAGTGAGGCAGCACAGATTCACTGAACGTTTAAGAATAAAAAGTGTGGCCATCCCTCGACCTGGGTTTAAGTCCTAGACAAGCCATTTTCCAGCCTGCGTGACCCCCATCATTCCTGGAAAAGTTACCCAAGCCATTCGAGCCTCTGTCCTGGCTTAGAAAGGAGACAATCATTGTGCCTGACTTAAGTCTGCTCAAAATTCTCCAATGGCTTTCCATTGCCCTTGGGTATAGTCCAGAACATTTGCTGGAGATTCCGGGACCCACACAGTCTCATCCCTGGTGACCTCTCTGACCCATCCTCACTGGCCTGCTCTCTGCCCCATCCTCCTGTCCACCACCACTGCCACGTCCAACACGTACACATACACATACACTTATGCACTCTTCCAGTTAACTACCATTCATCCACTAGATCTCAGCTCAGATTTCATTTCCTTGGTGCAGCCTTTCCTGTTACCACCTGTCTGGGTTAGATTTCTCTGTTACATACTTTCATGACACCATATTTCCTTCGTTCAAAACACTTATCTCAACTTGTATTTATGTATTTCTATACTTGTTCGGTTAATCTCTCTGTCTCTCCTGTAAACTCCATGAGAACAACTCTGTAATTATTAACCTTTATATGTCTAGAGCATGGGTCAGTCTTTGAAACATAGTGGACAATAAATATCTGATGAATAAATGAGTATTGTGGAGATGAAATGAGCTAATGCTGTGCCTGACATGTACAATTAGTGGGCAAATCGAGTCCACGATAAAATAATGGAAACTGGTTGGGCACAGGAGCTCACGCTTATAATCCTAGCACTTTGGGAGGTCAAGGTGGGAGGATTGCTTGAGATAAGGAGTTTGAGACCAGCCTGAGCAATAGTGAGACCCCATCTCTACAAAAAATAGAAAAATTAGCCAAGCGTGGTGGCGTGCGCCTATAGTCCCAGCTACTCAGGAGGCTGAGGCAGGAGGATTGCTTGAACCCAGGAGTTTGAGGTTGCTGTGAGCTATGATGATGCCACTGCACTCCAGACTGAACAACTGAATGAGACCCTGTCTCAAAAAAAAAAAGCAGGAAAAATTGAAACTATAAATGAGGAAGCAAACCAAGCTGGGGCGGGGGGCGGGAGGGAGGGCGGTCAGTCAGGGCCTGTTTACTGGAGGAGACAGGCCTTGAGCCCATGATGAATACTATTTGTCAAGAGAAATTGTAGAAGGGAAGACCAAAAGTAGCTGTGATCCCACTCGAAAATAACAAAGGGGTTAAGGCAACCTGGAGGAACCCCTGTGAGCCTTTACTGAAGCGCTCACAGTTGGGGGAAGGAGGAACCTCAGCAAGGCAGAGCTGGTTGCTGCCCCTCATTCTTAGGGCAGTGACTACTCTTCCTGGAAGTGCTAGGTCCTATCATTACTCTCCAAACCCTGCATAAAGGCAGAGGCTTCATGCAGTCTGCCTTGCTACAGTTTCAGTACAAAATAAACTTCTCCATAAATTCATTTGCTATTGTCCACCCACACCTCTGGAGCTGATGCAGATCATGGTGATTTTTTGTCTTTCCACCATCATGGGCAGAGAGTAGGAGAGAGAAGGTGACAGGGCAGGAAAGAGCAATATCTGGGAGTCAGATAGGCCTGGGTCTAGTTTCCAACTCTGACACTATCTGCGTCAACTTGAGCAAACTGTTTAATTTCTTGGAGCCTCAGTTGTCTCCTTTCTAGGGAGACTGAGTATTAAATGAGATAATACAAATAAAATGTGAGATTTCATGTCCAGTACAAAGTGAGGCACACAGTATATTTTAGACATGTTCTCTTCATAATTTGCATCTTTTCACAATATGTTTTGTCTCCTAGTCTTCTGAACAATGCTACCCTTAATATATATTATAGACAAAACACAGTTAAAGGCTCTCTCTGGCCTTTGGGAACACCTAATGAGACTTTGTGTAATTGACCTAGCAAATAGGGGTTGTGATATCCAATACTTATCTTTGGAATAGGTTTTGCAGTTGCTGATATGACATGCCATAGGTATGGAATTTTACCACTGACACCCAAGATGCAGTGCCCTCATGCATGGGGTCTCCAGACCACTGCTGAAGATTTGAGTTCTGATAACATTAAAAAGCCACCCAGGTTCTACTATAACAGGCTTGTATGATATAATAGATAATCTTCTGTAACTAAGAGGCTTAGGCAATTTCTGCCAATAACCCTTAGTATCAAGTTTTTTTGAGAGCCCTGGAAATCGCACTTTGTGGACTGCCAGCTTAATTCATGAGCAAAGCTCTTTAAAATGTTACTTGAAAAACAAACCGGAGAACCCCATTATAGTAGTGAGAACCACATTACAATCAGTACTGGTGTCATTATCATTATATACTGCTCTGTGAATTCACATAGACCATCGTCCTTCTGGCCAAGTGGGTGCGCGTGTGTGTGAGATATACTTGCTTTTGCACATACACTCCCCACACACTCAAAGTCACAGTCAGATATACACAAATTCACTCACACACAATCACACACTCACACACATATATGCACTTCCATACACTTATGCACACTCACATACACACTCATTTACACACACACACACACACACACACAAGTGCAAACATATCCAAAGCTTGATAACCCATGCTTAGGTTTTTTTATGAAAGTATATCCTGCCTCCAACAGTTACAACAGTCCCATTATCTCATTGTTTTGGGGCTCAAAAGTCTGCAAAACATAGTGTTGAAGTCATCGCTTATTGTTCACACCAAGGCACCTTTTTTAAAGCAATAATAATAACTTGCATGGCTTTGTCGAGTTGATATTTTATGTAAATAATCAGCAGATGTAAATAACTGCAAGTAAACACAAACCCCTAAAACATCACAGGGACTCCGAAATAAAGGATCAAGAGTAAATAAAAGACTTACAAGTTTAAATGCCTATTTAGTGGCCATATAACGCCTATCCCAAAGAATTCATTTTGACGTCCCACATCTAAGTCATTTCCATTTTTATTAATTTTCCTCAAACAGATTTATATGATCATGGATATTTTTCATAAGGGTGGGAAAAAGAGAAGGAAAAGAAAAAAGGACTTATAAGTCAAGAAATGAAAAGAGTTAACTGCTTTTTCAATATTATTAAATTCTAAGAGAGACACAAATCAGTTACCACTTCAACGTATGTCAAAACACCTACATTTAAGGGACTTCCAAGAAAAACATTCCTTTGTAGCCCCACATATAAATTTAGATTCATGAATTGCCACACTGTCGGAAGCAGCGAGTCTCAGATTTTCCATGGGCAAGTCTGAATGAAAGCAGGCAACCGTTTTTCTCATTAGCTAGTATTTATGTGCAAGAACTTCTGGAGATGGGATGGCCTGAATTCATCTCTTTCAGATATTTTCAAAGCACTATGTGAAATCTAGTTAAAAATGGTTTTAACCCTGTGTGGCTGTTCCAGGATTTGCTTCATCTAGTCTCATCACGTGGTGACCAAGCATTTGCTCTCTGCTGGGAGAACTATTCACAGGCCCTGTTCTCAAAGAGCTCAAGCAGTCTTGGGACAGGGGCAACTCTTAAGCCACTTAAGTAGACCAGAAGTTATAATCCAGGGAGAAGGGCTGTTGGTGGGAGGTGGTGCAGGAAGCTGCAACAGCACCTCAGAGGGGCATTGAAACAGCTGAGCCTCCGGAAAGAAGAGGGATCATGGGTACCCGTGAAGCCTGGCACTCTCTTTAGAGCAGTCACTCTCTTTCCTGTGAGGAAAGGTTAGGAGAAGAATGGGTTAAACATCCAAAACAGAGGATTATCTTAAGAGATACCAAATGGGGGGACAAATGCAAACCCCATTACAAAAAGAAGTAGTGAAAATTCATTGCAGGAGCAGGAGCATATTTAGATAACTACATTGATTCCAATCTCGATGCTAAAAAGACTTTTAAAATTTGGTGACGCTTGGTGGACACCTGGCTGTTCCTTTCACATTCCAGCGAGACAATGTATGGTTCTTTACGTTTTTGGAGGTAAGGTGGAAGAGCCAAGCCCAGGAACGCACAGGCAGAAATTAGAGGCTTGGGGATGGACCGCATGGAAGTGGGTCCACCAGTCTTTCTTCTACCCCACACTTTCCATCCTATGTTAATTGTAGCAGTGCTCCTCTCTGATAAAGTTGACAATTCTATTTTAATCAGAAATGCAGACAGTGTACTAATTTATCCCATATTGGCCACTCATGCCACTTCTTGCAAGTCTATTGGAATTGTTAAGTGTGGTTGGTAAAACCAGGAAGCTTGTGATCTCTAGAGTGTTTTCATGAGTGTATTCCTGTTAAAGGATAATTTTTTTAATTAAGATAAAAGCATGACTGTCATACAAATGGAAAATGAACACATGTCAAAAGTTTTACTTGACTTAATGAGAGAACCAGTAAGATGTCACACCTGGATGCATCACACATAGGTAGGCGATAAGGAATGCTGACCTGAATTTACAAGTAGTGGTAAAACCAGTCAGTATTCACAGCGTCAGGGGTAACAGCTAATTACATTCCACCAGGCACAATTCGCTTGCCTCTCTATGGGCAAGAATCATTTGCATAATCAGTTTTCTACAACTTGCATGAGGTGTAAACTAGGTCAAAGTCTTTGAAAGGGGTGAAGTAACCTGAAAGGGTGCAGCAGACAGGATACCCAGATTAGTCATCTTTTTTTCCCATTTCAAAGCTTTCATAATTTTTCCTAGCATCTCCTGAGTTCTTTTAGCAAATCTGTGAGGTTACCCAAGCAAATAACATTTCACAGAGGAGAAAACACTGGTTAGAATGGTTAAGCCACTTCTTACAAGCCATAAATAAAGAATACTACTCAAATAGAGATTCCGGGGCTCCACCTAGACCTGGAGAGTCCAATCCCACTTGCAAATCTGTATGGTTAAATGTTCTCCTAGATTCTGATTACCTGCAAGAGTTGAGAATAACTGTGACTTATGCAAAGATAAGCAGTGGACCAGTGGCTGACCCAAAACCAGAACGCAGGTTTCCTGATTCCCTGTCAGTGCCCCGTGCATGGGTCTGCACTGGCTTTCTGGCCTGTGATTTACATTTTGATGTCCTTCACCCTGCAAGGCTTTATAAACTCTCAACAAAATAAGAAAAGAAGAGCCTTTGTGACAGAGTAAGACAGAATAAGACTCCCTTGGTGTCTTCTTTCCATTCTCTAAGTACATTACTGCTTGGCAAATGCATCAACTTAATTAAAACTAAATGTAATTCTAATGCACCAATTGGATTTAAAAATAATCTTCACAGTCACCAGGACATCAAAATGCAATTAAAGCTATTTGAGGAAAGTCTCTGATGCATATTATGTTCTGATGCTGCACTATGTCAAGAAACCCAGATCTTCCCAAATGTCACTAATGTGTTTAGCAGCCTCCCTCTCACTCAAATGCCCCTCTCAATTAGGTTCTGGAGAGCGTGATCTATGACAGTTGAGGAGCATTTACCAAATTCCTTCCAAATGGCCCTTTAGCTGAATGCTTTTCCTCTGAGCTGGTCTGTGGACTTGGGAAAGTGCAGACAGTCTTACAGTTATCAGGATGAAGACAAAACCAAACTGCAAAGTTCAGGAGTGTCGTATTACCTACGCATGTGCCCAGACTGGAAAAGATTCTGTACCAAGATAATGCAAATTGGGAAATCAGTCTGGTGAAAAATTAAGCAGTAGATCTAAAATTAATGGAGCCGTTAGGTTGGCTCCTTTTTCTCCCCCCCAGCCTGATTTTTTCAAGGACACCTGTTTGGGCTGAGTTACAATGATTGCTGTAAACATGACTTGGGGTTCTTTTTGCCTAATGAATGAGAAGGGGTAAGAAATATTAAAGAGACCCCAAATACCTCCATAGTAAAACAGGCAGTTCTGATGACAAAGCCTGGGTAGTACAGAAGCAGCTTGAAGTAGTGGAGTTAGTCGTAGATTCAACCCCTGCCTGTCAGTGGTGAAATCCCTCTGAACCTGCGTACTTGTATGAATATGCAACTGGTCATGCCCACCTCACTCAGTGAATACGCTGTCGCCCTCCAGACTCGACCCTACCAACATCTCCCTTGCAATCAGCCACCTGAGCACTAGGATACTAGGTCCAGCCCCTGGGCCCTGATACCCCTCTGTGATCACTGCCTGGAGTGGAGGGCTGAGGGGAATGGGTGGTGTGAGAGAGGGAGAAGCTTTTCCAAAGCTCTGAAACACACCAAAGGTCAGTATCTAAAGCCACTGAAGTCAAAGATGATTTCATTAACCAACTATTCCTGCCAAAAACCTCATGGAACATTCACTTAAAAGGCAGTGATCACTAGACCTTCTAATTTCCAAGTGAAAAGTTACAGGTTTAGGAGGAAATTAGCATTTTTAAGCCTTATTGTAGAGCAACTGCAATGCTAAAGACTTCCGCATATGTTTTCCCATGTAATCCTCACAGCAACTTTGCAAAGTATAGTTCGCAATAATGTATTATGCATAATATATAAGTACATGGATATAATAGAGGTAGCCCAGACTCAAAGAGGCATGTATTTGAGATTTTCATTTGGGATCAATTTCATACCTGTTTGTGTGCCCTTCCCCCCACGCCCACTCCCACCCCCACCAGCTTTACTGTTCATTCGGAGATAAGGCTTACTGTAAATTACCAACTTACTGTATTTCTCCTTATTACTGACATCTGGAGGGCAGTAATTATGTCTTAAAAACAGTAATAGCCACTGTGTATTATAGGCGTATCTAAATGTGCTTTGTAAGTATTACCTCATTTAGTCCTCAAAAACTATTGATGAGGTAAGTGCTATTATACTCACCGCACAGATAAGAAAATAGAGGCTTAAAGAAATCTTTTCATCTTATATTACCCAATAACTAAAAGTTAGTAAGCAGTCAAATATACTGGAATGTCATATAATATTCATAGGCTAAATGGGCAGAGATGGAGGAGTAAGGAAAGGAAAATGATCTTCAAATTCCAAAATATTCAGAAAACAAAGAAGGACATCCTATTTTGACCTTGTACTTCTCAAAGGAGAGCCAGTCTGAGGACTCAGATTGTCTCGGCAGTAGAGAAGGTGTTTCTTGGAAGCAGTGACCTCATCAGGAGGATGGCAGTGTCTCCCCTCCTAGGAATCTGTGCTCTACCTTGGGAATGGAGAAAGGCTGGGCAGGACAACTCACGTTCCTCCCTCCAAGAGCCCCCAGCCATAGAAGACCAAACCATCCTTACAATACCTTGCAGAAGAATTCCATATAGCTGGCTGGACTTAGCTTGCATCATTTGTGAGCTCTACGCACACTTTGCCTGCAGAGACCCTGAAGCCAGTTTACTTGGTGGGGGAAGAGATGGGTTCTAGTGCCCATGTGAAAAACTGAGAAATGAGGGAGGCAGAGGGACAGCTAAGAGTGAACCCTGGAGCTTAGTGTTGAAAAGGATTCTGATTGCAGGCTCAACGGGAAAGAGAGCTGGGATTGGATTGTAGGGAGGTGCCTGGATGGACATGGAGGCAGTGCAAACCCTACAAGCCATGGGTTTACTGGACCAGATGTTAGAGAGTTGGTATTTTGTATTCAAGAGCTACCCTAGAGCAAGATCCTCCCTGCAGTGGAAAAGAGGCATTAGCTAGCACTGCCAGATGCTTAGAGTATTTGACTAATCTCAGTAGGAGTCTGTCTACTCACTTTGTTGGGCTACATCTTTTTATTTCCTGCATAGCCCTTAGCCAGCTTGCAATTATATATTTATTAATTATACATACATATTATTCGTTCTTATTTATACAGTTATTAAATGTTTTATCATCTATTTACTTGTTTATTATCTATTGTTCTCACTAAAATATTAGCTCCAATAAGGATTCTATTCACCAAAATAAACCCAATGCCTAGTAAGATGGCATTTTTTCAGAACCTGCATTTTATAAATATTTGTCAAGTGAGTGGGTAAACAAAAAACAAAGGAAAGAATAAATGGATGACTTTAACTCTCCTCACTCACCAAGCAAATTTCCTGATCCTGGTGGAACTATTTTATGGGAAAAGACAGAATCCTCATCACACCTTCAGAAGTGAGTCTGTTATTTCTCATAAAATTACAGCTCGTATTCCACGGAGTGCCTTATTCTAATGTGCAGTTTAGTAACCCGAGGCGTGCACTCAGGGACTGTCCGCCTCTGAGAGAGTAAGCAGTGAGTCTCTAGCTAGACTCTAACCACAGAGGTCACATCTAGGCAGCAGCCTCTTTCACCCTTAGGGAAAGGTACCTCCCCTCATCTCCAGCTTTATTCCCTGCTTAAAATTTCTACCAAACCAATGACAAAGTTATTGCATTTGATACTAACTCATCATTTCTTAGGTTACTGGGTTAAATAAAATCTGCTGGAGCTTAGAAGATTTTACTCCATTGACTTTCATCCTTGCTGCTTAATTAAATCCCTCACCTGGGAAAGAGTGATTTTCAGCCATCTCGCTTTCTGTGGCATCAGCATGAAACTGTGACTGTCGAAATACCAAAATGCCAATTGTGTTTAATGCCTCAGGTGTAACAAGCCTGTTATATTTGGAACCCCCGACAAAGATAGATATTAACTGAGAATTGAAAATGACAGCAAAGGAGATTGAATCTGAATAACAAAATGAGCACACAAATCTACTTTTCATCCAATTCCTAAACATGTCATAAAATCTCTTTTTTTAAGAACATGTCCATAACAGTACTAGAAAACAAGAAAGCAAGCCACGAAAGAACCAGAAATCTTGGGAATTTCCTGGCAGACTGCAGTAAATGCAATTGAGTTGAGAACACAATGAAGATGGCCAGAGACTAAAGAATACCCAGGACAAAACAACTTTAGCTGTCAGAATTCATTCAAAAAGACACTGAACACAGAGCAATTGAACAGCATAAGGGCTCTGTATTCGATGATTGCATTAATGGTCCCAATTCTTCATCCCTCCCTGTATTCTTGCCCTTTGCCATGAGATTGTGCAGTTGCTCTCACAACAGGAGTGGAGCCTCTTACCCCATCCCTTGATTCTGTACAGGCCTTGAGACTTGCTTTGGCCAATAAGGCAGAAGTGAAAATGTGTTACGGAACCTGCGTTTGACAGGCAACACCTATACTCTAAAGAAAGGGAACCCATGCCTTATGAGAGCTCCCATGGGAGCACAGAAGCCTGAGAAAGAATTGTGTTGAGGTAATTGCAGACTTCCAGACCTTCTAGAGGGCAAGGACAAAAGGGAAGGGCACCTCTATGTAGGAGGAAAATAAACTGACCTTCTCTGTCACCAGGGTTAAGAAAACCCTCCTTGTTTCAGCCTTTAGGCTAGTGGTAGGAGGCACCAGACTGCTTGCCTATTATACTTTCACGTGTCCAAAAATGAGATGAGTCAACTGACACATGCTGCTCCCTTAAATAGAGCTTGTAAACAGCTCTCACACTTGGGAAAGAGACCCATGGCAGACCAGAGGTATTTATTAATAATAGCAGAAAAGCCTGACCTGCTGTCCACACTCACCCACCTCCATTTTCAGTCATCAATAAAAGAGATAACCAAGAAACACTAGATGCTGCAGGAAATCCTTGACATGAAAGAGAAATAATAAGATAAAGAATGGGCCGACTAATCCTAGAGGAAACAAATAATTCAATAAAAGAAAGAAATACCATTTTTAAAAATACAATATCCTCAGAAAGATCCATTATAATATTACATCCATGACAGAAAGCAACTTTTAGAAATATTTCAGAAAATAATAAAGAAATAATAAGAAAGAAAACTTTCAGAAAATAATAAAGAACCCTTGAAAATTAAATTTTTTTCTAAAAATGTTTTCTGAAAATTTTTTTCTAACAGAATTCTCAATATTATGATAAATAATAGAAGAGACAAGCCCAAATATAAAATAAATGATTAGGAAAATAAAATTGAGAAAAATTTTAAGAACATATAGAAAAGGTAAAAGACGGGAAATGTATAAGAAAGACAAAAGGTGTGGAGGATGGATCCAAAAGTACCTGTGTTTACTAGAAGTTCCAGAAGGAAAGAAGAGAGAAAATAGACGGGAGAAAACAGTGAAAGAAATAATAGAGAAAATGTTCTCAAGGTGAAAAATAAGAGTCTTCAGATTGTAAAAGCTCCAGTAAGTGTTGAGTAGAAGGAATTACAGCACACAGCCACACACTCTCAAACACACATCTGTATGTGAAAATCAAACGACGACCATATCGAGAATGAAAACATGTTAAGTCTTCAGCTAAACCCAAGTAATTCTTGATAAATGATATAAACACACACACACACACACACACACACACACACACTCAAATCTAGCACAAAATTCCAGATTATACCAACATAAAACATGGCAGGGAAAGTAGAGCTAAGCAAATGTGTACTATGTTTTGAGAAGGTACTGAAAAGATGTAGACAATGATGAAGATAATGACTAACTCTAGATGCCAAAACTAAACAAAAAAATACATATACATATCTACATATAAATATGGGTGCACAGAAAAGGGTCTAGAAGAACACACAGGGCATGGAAGGAAGATTATGGGGACTTGCACCTTGAAACTTATCAGCTTCTGAGTTTTGGAGTTTTTTGACCATTTATGTACCAAAATAAAGGCAAAGACTATTTTTAAAAATACAACACAGAAATTATGCTTGCTTTCACAATATGGAGATACCTTAAGGAGATACAGGTAGAAGTACCATTCGATCCAGCAATCCCATTACTGGGCATCTACCCAAAGGAACAAAAGACATTCTATAAAAAGACATCTGCATTCAAATGCTTATAACAGCTCAATTCACAATTGCTTAGATTTGGAAACAACCCCAGTGACCATCAATACATGAATGGATTAATAAAATATGGTCTATGTATACCATGGAGTTCTACTGAGCCACAACAAATAATTGTGATCTAGCACCTCTTGTATTATCCTGGATAGAGCTGGAGCCCATT